>JAHDVE020002080.1:0-124719 GCA_022606495.2 Halesus radiatus
TTTAGTTTTGCTATGTAAATTACGTAGAATTTGAAGAGAAATACATTTTTTGTTTTGGTTTTGGTTACAGTAGGCAAAGTTTGATAATATGTATTTTCTCCACCCTTCTCTTCCCCTTCTCCTCCCCTTCCCCAATACCTTCACCCTCACAACATTCCCCAATTGGTGATGACATAGTCTTACTTGCTCCAGACGGTTGGGAGCAGTTGGGACTCTTGTGCGGTATTCATAAAATAAAATTAAAGTATATTACACGTAAAAAGAGAAGGGACTATCAAGTAAGTATAGTATTTTATGTATTGGGTTGTGTTTGCTTTGGTTTTATCACGTTTTAAATAACATGAATACCTTGTTTTTTGATCCAGGCTGTGACATATTTTTTTGAGATTATTTGTTGATATTATATTTACAGTTAGTATTTGTTTCAGAGTGTATTAACTTTTATTTCACTATATTAACCCATTATTCCATAAAGTTGCCGGCGAAATATTTTTTAAATTGTTTATTTATATTCTTAATAACTTAATGATGTTTACCAAGAAAGTATTTTTAAAAAAATTCCAAAAAGTTGGTAAAATATTTCCCGTCTAAAAGAATGGACGCCATGTGTAGAATCCATGTTTGCATGAAAAATTATTGTTTATTTTAAAGATGTTATTGGTTATGAATTTGGTTTTAACATTGATTTAGAATATAAAATGAAAGATTTATATATGGGAGTAGCTTATTTATACTATTTTAAAAAAGGAATCATTGAAATAAATATGATTAAAATAAAATTTACTTCATACGAATTAGAAATGAATCTATACCGAAACATATCCAAAAAGACATTGTTAGGAAAGGAAGTGGGGAAGGGGATGGGTCTTCACGTTGTGGCTCACGTGTTAAGAAGGCCCCACGAGGGAGCATCAGTGTTAATAACCACCCACGTGGGCGTCAGTGTTAAGGAAGGACGAAAAGCCCCACACGAGGGCGACCAGTGTTACGAAAGGAGGAAGAAGGACTAGACAACATCCACGTTGGCCGCCAGTAATAAGAAAGGAAAACAGTTCAACTCACCTCAAGGCCAGAAGCAGGGCTGATCTCAGGTTCCACCATGGTTAGGTCAGCTGGTAAAGGCATCTCATCTCTTATCTCAAAGTCGTATGGCCGGCCGCAGCCTTATATCGGAGAAGGTAACTAACTACTCGAATGAGAGAGGCGTGCTCTCTAGTTAGGGTTTATTTACAGGACAACATTCATAGGTAATTACATACGGGGTTTTGAATCTAGGGGCTGATCCTAATCTAATCTGATTCATGATATTCTCTCTCTCTGTTGAATCTCAAATCAAGCATGATATTCAGAAGGGCATAGTTATTACAGCACATGAAAGAGGATGAAATAATTCTGCTTACGTGAGGTGGTCAATGAAAGGAGTCACAATCCCTTCAGTGTAAAAGGTGTGAGGTCTAGGGACTCTGTATTCTCACACGTACAACGGCAGGCAGGACACAGCGAATTGATGCACCAGTCACTGGCTTTAATATTTAGGTCCAGTGCCAAGATAACAAGTTACAATTTAATTAGAGAGCGGCCACGTACCCAAGGCAGGCCACATGCACCTCATCTGTGTCTGGATTAGTAATCGCGTGCGTTTGCTCAGTACGAGCCCATGCCGTAATGGCGGCCGGAAACCGTGTCCGATTAGCTTGTCTCGCCGGCCAAAAACAACGATGTTGGGCGGAAACGTGTCGCTATTGGTCGAGAGCGTGAAGTTTAGCAACCAGCGGCTAGAACGTCTTTGTTTAACTAGCGGCTAGAACATTATTCTACAACCAACTAGATTTTCCTAATTGTGTTACGTGACAACATGTTGTGTGTTTATGTCTGTTTTTCCATAAAGCATTTCGGGTGGAGTCCAATTTGGCATGAACTACAATACCTTTAGCTTTTTATGGACAGTTCGCACATTGTCTCGTAGTCTAGGTGTTCCCCAACCTTATTGTCACCGCGGACCGGTCAACGTTTGATAATTTTACCGGGGCCCGCCGGGGGGGAGGGATACATTGGCCATAGGAGTTTAAGTGCTGTGGTGGCATTTTCAGGTATTCCGCCATGACTTTAATCCGGAACGCCGGTAGAGTTGTTGTCTCGAACATAGTTTTAAGGCTGCTGTCATTTGCAATATCCAGCATTTGATCTTCTTCTTTCGCATGCATGCTAGATTCGCCTGGTTTGTTGACATTTTTTTAAGCAGGCCCTTTGCGCGGCCCGGTACCATTTGATAATTATTTTAAGCTATATAATTGACGATTTCTTCAAAAAAATTACTTTGATTTTTAAGCAGGCGGGTCGTCGGCCCATGGGTTGGGGACCACTGTTTAGACCATCAAATCGAATATTGGGTATGGGCTGGGGCAACATTTTATTGCCATTTTTTATTTACTTTTTCTATTTGTAACTTGAAACGTAGAAACATAGAACTATTGTATCCTAGCGTAAAAGGCTTTTCATACTCCTATTCATCATCTACGACTATCTTCTGTACTCCACACTGAGACGAGAGTATCAGTCTCCCAAGATAATACAAATTGGCTTCATGTGCATCATCTGATTTATCACTGCTTTCATCCGTTTCGTTTGTGACGTCGTTTGGGGGAATTGCGAATATAAGTGTCGTCTCCTTCTCATTGTCATTTTCTAACTTTGTCAGTATTTTCTTTGATGGAAGTCACCAAAAAATATTATACACAGATATTAATAAAAGTAGGTACCAAAATCGAAGACAAATAATAATAAAAAAAAACACTCGCATTCAAAACGCAGATAACTGCCTTAATCCGAGCATGTAGAAATCAGTGTTAATTACTGTTGAAATGTTATTTTGTAGTAGTCGCAATTTACAAATAGGACGCTAGACTTTAAATCAAAGTATTTATATCGAATCACGTCTTGCGATTACATATTTTAGTATTTACTCGTATATATCTCTCAAATATATATATATACATTTGAGAATATAAACATACATTTTATGTTCTTTCATGTAATTTGACGACAATAGAAATAAATTCCTTACCCCACGAGCGTCACTGCGTACGATCATGCGGCCGTCATCGACAAGTCTGCTAACAGAACTCTACGGAAAGAAATGAACTAATCTTACCGAATGTTCTGAAGACCATTAATTTGTAAATCTGCCGTAACATTTAAAAAAAAAGTTAAAATGTTACCCGATAATTTTTTAGAGTTACCTCTTTTTTTCGACGTTGTATAGTAATGGGTTAATTAGCAAAGAATTTACGCTAAGGGAACAAAATAATTTAATCTTTTTTGTGAACGCATGTAGAAGTAAATTTACTGATTTGAAATTATGTAAAAAAATGAAATGTAAATAAACCAAAACTTGGCCATCTTCTCCAGTCAAATAAATATTCTCCAGTCCTAAAAATTATAAATATCTTAAATAAATACTGTAATGGTTCCCCCCCCTCCCTAACGATAATATTTTTTTTTTGATAATTATTGTTTCTCCCTGTCGAATATTCGCGACGGTCGGTCTGCTCCGCTTCCGCTTAGATTCTGGTTAGATTCTAAAAAGATTAAAATATGTTTAATTAATCACCTGGTCAATTAAATATTTCTTAGCAAGCCGACCTTCCCCTTCCTCGTTTATTTGGATCCGCCCCTCGCACGTTGTGTAATTTTTTTTTTCGGTCATCAGGACGTGATCCAGGTTTGTGTGGTAACTTTTGGTTCTTTTAGACTTTGGGGTGCTGCTTTCTGTTGATTTTTAAATGACTCTGATACAATTTACTATCTTGAATTTAAATTTCATATCTCCCGCACTCCGAACTATTCTTCACAATATAAATACTATTATTCGGCTTACATTAATTGATATCGGCACTCGCCTTAGAGACCTAATACCTGAATTGGATTACCATACCTAGAACAACGGGGAATGAGAATACCTACCGTGAATGCACATCTCGCCCTCGCCTCGGAGAGTCTGTACGCAGCAACTGATGAAACGCTAACACAATCGAATAAATGACATATTTCATGATGAACCAATTAACATTATTTAACTACGTGATTCACTCGGTTCTACGGTTAGGTATTTTTACAGTTAGTTATATTATACGATTAATTAGTTCTACGGGTAGGTATTTTATTGGTTTGGTATCGAGATAAGACATGGAATTTGCTTTTAACAATTGGTCACCTCCATATCCTCAACTTCATTGGGTGGTGGAAGTCAAATTCCAGCCCACTGAAGTACCAATTCCAGCTCCTCCGGTTGTTTTAATTTAATTGAAGATTGCCATGTTTATATCTCTTGCCAGAGGATGATTTGGGTTCCGGAACTGGTGAAGGTTTTTTCATTCACAAATATGCACTGGGAGATAGCTCTACCAGATTTAAGGCACAAGTGATTGGTGTTGGTGATTTCGTATTCATCAATATACACGAGGTGTCTCGACGTAGCTCAATGCATAGAGGATCAGCTCCTGGTGCTTTGGGACCCATCAATATACACGAGGTGTCTCAACGTAGCTCAATGCATAGAGGATCAGCTTCTGGTGATGTTACGGCGTGTCAGACATCTCGTATTGGGGAATACGAGGGAACTGTTTGTCGAGGAGATCGACTTGTGTCGGCGAAATATATATTTTGTGAAACGAGGGTTGTGAGGCCTCATGACACGTCTGGGAAGAGATCGCAACGACCTTTTCTTTGGCGGCCTGTCGCGATATCCATCCAAACATAAACGTACTTCTCAATAATATATGTAAACTGTAGTTTTTTATAATCTGCAATACGCTAGTTTTTCCAGTGCATCCCAGAGTGTAGGATATTAAAATACAACGTTTGTGCCCGCTGTAAGATAACACCTTCATGTATAAATTCTAATATAAATATCAATAATTACAATACACATGATAAACGTAAGTTTTACATATTTTAACTCCTGCCGGAGTGTGATTCTTTAATTTAATTGATGATTGCCATCTTTTTATCCATCAATATACGCGAGGTGTCTCAACGTAGCTCAATGCATAGAGGATCAGCTCCTGGTGCTTTGGAACCCATCAATATACACGAGGTGTCTCGACTTAGCTCAATGCATAGAGGATCAGCTCCTGGTGATGTTACGGCGCGTCAGACATCTCGTATTGGGGAATACGAGGGAACTGTTAGTCGAGGAGATCGACTTGTGTCGGCGAAATATATATTTTTGTGAAACGAGGGTTGTGAGGCCTCATGACACGTCTGGGAAGAGATCGCAACAACCTTTTCTTTGGCGGCCTGTCGCGATTTCCATCCAAACATAAACGTACTTGTCAATAATATATGTAAACTGTAGTTTTTTATAATCTGCAATACGCTAGTTTTTCCAGTGCATCCCAGAGTGTAGGATATTAAAATACAACGTTTGTGCCCGCTGTAAGATAACACCTTCATGTATAAATTCTAATATAAGTATTAATAATTAAAATACACATAATAAACGTAAGTTTTACATATTTTAACTCCTGTCGGAGTGTGATTCTTGGTGAATGGGGTCTTCGTTATGATTCAATCACAACGAGATCACCGTTGAATCTAGAGTTGCGGAAAGCTGCTGTCGCCAAGTCATTTCATTATACAGCCAGAAAAACTCCATACGTGCATCAAAAAAGGGTAGCGAGTCCACTGCCAACCTCGTCCCTCCGCCTCCCAGTAAAACGAGTAGGAAAGCCAATGACGAATAATTGTCCCCATCGATTAACTCCTCTGTGAAAACGCCCCCTCGCTATTGAATATTGTCAAAGGTAGGCATTGATCCATGACACCTTGGAATGTGAGTCCGCTCAAACAATCCCAAAATGCCGACGCTATGCTGGGAAAATAACTCACCAACGTCAGGATAGTAGGAGAACCAGGCCTATCCTCTGAATCAACGGGTACCTTCAACATTCAAAGTCCAGTTCTTTGTCCATGAGGGATAATTAGGCGAAGCCAGACCGGCATGTTGTCTCCTTCGCTCGCCCACCAGGTAGGTAGGGAGCCTGTGAAAGTCCACTCGCTTCACCCCTTAACCAGCGCACGCGGGATCGAACGTGAAGGTAGATGAAATTACTTGTTGACATTGATTGATTATGATTTAACTCAATAAAAGACAACTGTACAGGTAGGTATCTATTGGAAATTATCATACGTACTTAAATATATTTCTGTAAAATAGGTATTTTTGATTACTTAAAGGTTGACTACTTGTATTGAGTGACGGTAATTACATTGTCGATAGTGCTTGTGTGAAGATAAACTGATGTGTAACGAGATGCTATCATAAAATACTTAATGAAGTTAGATGTACCCGCTCGGGTATCTTGAAATGTATTTGCATACCGATATATCAGAACGGTTTTGATCAAGTTTACAAAATATTTATCCAATTTAATCTCTGTAACGTGATTAGATTTTTGTTAATGTTAGGAAGCTGGTTAATGTAGTTGTTAGTAAATTAATAAAAACTTACCATACTTCTTAGTGCATATCCAAAATATCTTCGTTTAATCACAAAACCAACCCGCAAAGCAGTAACTACCATTCCCACGCGCGTATTTTTAGCATGCTAAAACACCATGCAATACCCAGACGGTCTACTCTCTAAAACCCGGCTTTCACTCTCCTCTCCCAAAAACAACCCTCCTCCTCTCGTCTCTCCAAAACCCTCACACTCCTCTCCCGAACCGACCACGTCCCTACTCCCCAACTCTCCAAACCGACTTCCTCCACTCCCTACCCAAGACTGACCTCCCTCTTCCCCAACTCTCCGAAACCGACTCTCACCTCTCGTCTCCCGAACCGACCACGTCCCTACTCCACAACTGACTGTCTTCCCGACTCTCTCCTCTCTCCCTTCCAACCGACCATCCCTTATCTCCCTTAATACCGACTCCCCGTTGTTCCTCGCACAGGTCCGTATTAGGTATCCTTCGCCAACTTAACAAACTTATAATTCTTTTTAAATTATCTCTTTTAAACCAACTATTCTGAGTAAGATATTTACTTACTGGTTGATCCCACTATCAAACCAAAATAGGTACCGTTCCTACTAGTATTGTGAGTGCCAATCGTACCGATTGCTTGGTTTGGAAATCCGCTCAGGCAATAATAACAACAATAAATGGACCACTTCCACAGCGCCGTCTTCGCGAGAAAATCACCTCAAGGCGCTTTACAACATAATTTATCTAATCCATCCCTTATCACTAAGACTTATATCTAATAACTTACATGTTAGGTTTATCACTAATGGCTTTCAGCTAAGATTCATAACTATAAAATACTTATTCAGACTTATAACTAGTGATTTACATCTAAGACTTATATACATAGCGACTTACAACTTAGACCTGTAGCTAGTGACTTAAAACTAGTTAAGTTCAATTTCATAATCGAAGTCATCAAGCCTATATCCTACTTTATTTCTCACAAAACCGTAAATCTGAATGCAGAATAAAAGGCTATTTCTCAGTGGCGCTTGACACCGAATCACATTCGAGATCGACACTGGTCTCTTAATACGCCTCTGGAAATATTATAAAAACAACGCCCGTCCAAGGCCTGACCGCTTCTCACTAATTCCGTCACTAACATGATAATTTATCGTCTCCAGTCCTAAGGGTAGGTAGAACATTCCAGCTCATTTCTAAAATCAATAATTAATTACTGCTTTTCTAGAGATGTCACATTAACTAATTCTTAGACGCCCTCTCTCCATTATTTCTACACTTTCAAAATTCCAGGGGCGTCCCCAAGACTTATTTATACACGGGTCGTTCAAAAAATCCTTATTTCATTTGTTTTAGTTATTTTAGATGAGGCACCAGTATGCGGTTTCGAACCATAGCAACTAGTTAATTTTAACATAAACCATACCGTGTTGATTCTATTTAGTATGCAATTTAATATGTTCGTAAATCATTATATGTACCCAAAGTGGTACTCTAGACAAGCCTGCCCTTTTCCAAATACGTAATTTACGCCGAAATTGCACAACTCTCCAATCTAATTAACGGTTATTTCGGAGATCTTTTTCATTGCCGAGTTCATCTCACCTACCGTCACTCGAATATTTCTGGGTCATTTGATACTTTACCCTCTTCAATGGTCCCTGGCTCGTCTGCACGTTTCCTCTAAAGTGTCTAGTTTCTGTAGTGTCTTTGAATTTCAGCATGTTTGTTTAAGTGCCTCAATCGCCTGCGTTATTTCCGTGAAAAGGAACAAAGTAAGAATTCACAAGTTATAAATCATTATTAAGGGATGTGTTTACAATAAATCCTACCTCTATGAGTTCCATGAAACTCTGGTATTTTTATTTAAGAAGCCCATAAATTGTCCGTGCGGCCACCCATAATCTTCGAGACTTCAAATTTACATGAATTATTTTAAAGAATAAAGAAAAATACGTTCTTGTTAAAACTCAAATCCATCACAATACCAACTCTTCTTGTGCCACCAATCTTCTGATAAATGTAACATCAATATAATAGGATGATAAAATAGCAACTGTAAAAATCATATCATTTCTTAGCTTAATTTTTTTAATAAAACTGTGTTCATCTGTAAATACCTGCCAGGTAAGGTTTTAAACATAATTAGATAGAAAATAAGAAGAAATATTTGTACAGCACCCTTGAGGTCATTTTTCACAAAAACAAATCATCAAATTATTATTATTACTATTATCTCGAAGTGTAGGAGAAGATCCCAGAACGCAGACGGGAGACAATAAACACCGAGTTGATAAACTAACATCGAGATGCAAAAATACAACTGTTATTTTGTTTAATTTATTTTTACTTTTATTAGTGACTATATTAGTAAGCATGTGAAAATACAAAATATGGTTTAAGTGCAAAAATGTTTACAGAATAACAGCTTAAAATCCAAAATGGTATACTAACTATTATATTTTGTCCATTAAGTGCAATAGTACTGAATACATTTCCACTGATACACGGGATAAGGGTTTGTACATAATACAACATACCCTGCTTGAAAGCAATTGACTTTCCATGGTCAATATCATCGCCGAGCCGGTAACAATATATAACTTTCAAAGACCAGACATTATAAAAAATTCAGTCCCTGTAGGTGAGGTGAGGATGAGGGGTTGAGAAAAAAAATACATGGATGAGGTTTGTCCTAATCGACAGACGTTATGCTGAGTGCATAAAATACAATTTCCAAATGCATTAATAAGTTTTTATAGTGGCACAGGGGGGAGAGGAGGGGAACAAAGCGATTGAGCAAAGAAATCTGCTGCGATCTGTCTAGAATCCGAGTTCAATCTCTTGCGTGAGAGTGAAATAAGGTCAGCAGCAGGTTTCCATACTCATTAAAGTTGTACAAAATGATGAGATAACAAGAGAATACACAGTTATACAAGTCTAGTCTTTCGCGTGTATTTGGTGAAAGGCTAGGGATCGTTTTAATCTTCTACACGTTTGTGGGAAAATGACACACCCTTGCTCAAATTTCACAAACCAAGAGTTTTCTTATTCGTTTCCTAGACAACGAATTACATGTTTTTATTTACAAATATGACAAGATATCAAACATTTAGTTCGATAGACAATTCCGGGTAAATGATCTACGTCAAGTAGGTCAAGTGTAAATATGGTAAAACTTGTTTCAAGAAAGGCCAAAAGATATTATGTCGTTCACACGAATCATGGTAAGTTTTTTAACGTCTTCACATATCATGGTAAGTTTTATGACGTCCTCACGTATCATGCAAAAATTTGAACGATTTACAAGGGTTGCCCAGTATTCAAAAGACGGTAAAAATTAGGAGTTTATAACAGATTATTGAAACAAATTTACCTATATATATAGTCAACATAATTGACAAACAAAAGTGATTCTGATGAACTTCTAGTATAGCGGTAGATATTTTAACGTTCCCACGTATAATGTTGGATTTTGTGACGTTCGCACGTATAACGCAACAAAATATTTACGTTCAAATAGAAAAGGTACCCATTTCAATACAGACGGCTATGTTAGCATTACACAACAAATTTAACGATTGAATTAACAGTAACATGGCGTAAAAAGCATAATTTTAAACAAAAGTACAAAAGAGATCTATATGGTTTTAATAACTTTAATTGTACCAAAGGACGCAATGTGATGGTAAAATTTTACTTATACAGAGCACAAAATTTGCAGAAGAGACCGAATTGATTTTACCTACTCTTTGCTTAAGAGTTACTGTGATGACGCAGCCAAGGGTTGAGTTTACACAGAACGAAAAAAAAGTCAAAAATACAAAACATGAGCCTGTGAGTAAAAATGTCGCCGTAGTTTATCTAAGACCTTTTTGGGTTTTACATACTTAGAATGACTGGGCTAGAGTTATACACAGTTATTGTCATTGGTGGGGAGGACAGATCTTAAGATTGTTCTTCACACCAATAACCCTTTTCAGAATTGACGTGACAATATCAAGTTCTGAAAAAATGATGAAACCAGAGCAATATGAGGTTGAGCGCCATTCAGTTTTGGAAAAAACTGAAAAAACAAACGTATACCAGTTGTAACTTAGTTACAAAGGTGTGATTTTCGAATCAGAATGTCGATACCGCAATGGGAATTTACACTTGAATTTTATTGAATATCTTAACCAGAGTCCACTTACAGTGATTGGGTGTGTACCGAAAGGTTAATGAATTATGTACAATTGTACCCTTTTTGTGGATTTTTGCGAGTGCTGTATTGATAGCTTGGTTACTACATTCGACAGTTTTATTATGTGACGAGAGTGTGTGACGTAGAAGGGGCTTCCATTTTGAGAAAAAGAAAGAAAAGAAAAAAAATTGGCACTTGAAAAAAAATTGAGCGCCCCTGAGTTTTGTTCTGAAGTGTTTGGATGGAAAAAAAATTGGCCAGGGGTTTACCTTATAAAATTGATTATAATTTTCACTTTTCACTCTTGGAAAACTTGAAGAGAAGAAAAAATTGGCTAGGATTCCACTTTATAAAATTAACATTTTAAACTTCACTGGTTACTTTTGAAAATTCCATAAACTTTTAAAAAAGACACTTTTTATTTAAAATTGGTTATCTATTATTTAATTCACATGCAAAAAGGATTTGTTTACATAATGATTTAACACAGAACTTATTGTAAATACGAAACGTCACATTTCACACAAATTGTCCGAGGAATTTTGGAGTCACTAATATTTGACAAAAGATTTAAAATGTACCTGTTGTATTTAAAAGACAAAATGACTTAATAATACAGCTTGAGATTTTACTTTATTAGTAAAAAATTCAATTCCATTGAATACCGATTACATTGGAAGAATTCTATCTGTTCGTTTGTTTACATGAAACGTCAGACGTGACAGATTCGAACCGCCATCTTAAATGATCCGGCGCGCGCAGTAGGTGTGAAATACTATGCAATATCTGCGCAGCCGATTTGAATATTGCACAATAACCGATATGCGCAATATATTGTGAATGTTGCGTCATATGGTTGTGCGTCGCCAAACGTTCGAATTCTTCGCAAGTGTCGCGGACATTTCTTCACAGAAAGAATGTCCGCGAAGAAAATCCGCAA
This sequence comes from Halesus radiatus, assembly GCA_022606495.2. Taxonomy (NCBI): domain Eukaryota; kingdom Metazoa; phylum Arthropoda; class Insecta; order Trichoptera; family Limnephilidae; genus Halesus; species Halesus radiatus. The sequence continues at coordinate 11,615 of JAHDVE020002080.1, forward strand.
AGGAGAAAAAATGTCCGCGAGAACGGTTTCGGCGGAATCGTTTTCGGCAAGCGATTTTATCCGTTTTTTTGCGGTAAAAAAATGTTTGCTGGATCCAATGTATACTGGGCTGTATTTGAAATTACAAGGGAAAAAACATATGACAAAATATGGTAAATGTGAAAACATGTAATAACATATGATAAGATGGGGGGGTGGGATTCTGTATGAAAGCACACACCCTGACATAAGGTAGCAAGTTGAGCCGACGTTATTCGATAGTAGATGCATCCTCAAGGATGATTCCACTCAAAGATTCACCCACCTTTAGGCGCCAGTATAATAGCACAGAGACAACTCACCTTGAGGCCAGACGTGATGGTTGATCTCAGGGTTCCACCAGGATAGCTCAGTTGGTAAGGGCATCACTGCTCTTGTCTCAATGTCGCAGATCGGCACAGCCTCATATCTGACTCAGTGGAAAATGTACCTAACTACCAATGAAAAGATGCGTGCCTTCTAGACAGGGTTTATTTTACAGGGAAGACATTTACAGGTAATACATACGGGGTTCAATAACAAGGGGCAGTATCTAACCTATCTGAGTTTCAATAATCTCAAATCGGGCATGTTATTTAAAGGGCACAGTTAACTACAACACAGAAAGGAGGGTTGAACATACTGCTTACATGAGATGGTCAGCGACTCGTATCACGTTCCTTCATCGTAAAATTGTGATGTCGAGGGGCTCTGGATCTCACACGTACAACATCAGGCAGAACACAGCGATTTAATGCACTGGTCACTGACTTTAATATTTAGATTTATGCAAATACAATGAGTGTAAAATGTACTGATGCAATGGCAGGCGAGATGTCGTCAGAAACCATGGGGAGCGGGCATTTGCCCGATGTAAGTAGTGCTCGCTTCACATTTGTAAGGCCGATCTCGTACGAATGGCGGCCGCCGTGGCGCCGCTCGTGTCGGAATGCAAAACCAGCAACGAGCCGCTAGACACTCTTTTTAACTAGCGGCTAGATGCATTCTACAGACGACTAACTTCTCCTATTTTTAATTGTAGCTAATTCGTTACATAGCATTATATTTGAGGTTTGTCTTTTTCTGGTACTCTTTGCTTTACTATTTTTTTTTCTTTTCTTAATTATGATATTACTTGTATATATTATGTTTTTATACTGTCCATGGAACGTGTGGGATTTGCATTAACCTCCCCACATCCTGGAATAAAGATATTTATTATTATTGTTACTTTGCGTGATCGATGTTTTTCCTCGTTTTCAGCACATGTACACACTATTTTACTCTTCATATTACATTTTTTTAGGTTTTTACATGTAATAATAACCAAATGAATTAAACATTGCTTTGCATTCACCACTTTATTAATATACACATATCTACATGTTTCGGAAGCGATGCTTTCTTCGTCAGGAATATATAGAATACTAAAAAAAATATAATGTAAAGTATAGACAAATAATAAATATAGAACACAATAATGTAAGAATAGACTAACTGTAAACATAAACAAAAATTGATTAAATAGGTAAGTAATTAATCAAAAATGTTAATAAAAAAAATTATTATAAAACATTGAATAAAATAATTATTTTAGAAAATACAGAAAAAAGAAATTATTTTTATTATTAATATTAATACGAAAATAAATTAAAGAGATGACTATTTAAAAAAAAGTTATCATTAATTATATTTAAATGACTATTAACACTTTTTCTAATTTCAAATTTGTTAAATTGTAAACCGGTTGTGTTTGTATGTAAATTTTTAAACCTTTGTTTATGTCAAAAGAATGTGATTGGTTTCAAAAATGTGGTTGGCAAATTTAGAATAATTAATCTAATATTAAAATTTCTTGAAATCTTTCCTACATATAAAAAGTTGCAATCGTTAAAAATTAATTTATATACCCTTGATTTATTTAAAATATCACCTTTAACTTGTTATTTAATATATTAACTAACTAACTAATTAACTAATCATCATGCCGTTTCCCCGTAGGGGTAGGTAGAGAGGACGGACCGCCTAACAACTAGATCTTGGCATACACTTCTTGCTTCATTCACATTCATACATCGTCTCATACATTTTCTTCTATTATTCCGACTTCTGACATGGCCCGACTCAAGTATTTGATTCACTTGATCGTGCCATGTCTTCCTCGGGCGTCCACGGCTTCTTCCATCCACATGCGCGTAAAACATTCTTCTTACACTCCTTTCTTCGTTCATTCGTTCTACATGCCCAAACCATCTAAGCGTGCCTTTCATAATCTTACTCCCTTTCCTAATCTACATATAATTTTAAAAAAATTATTATTACTTTAAAAATATCGTTGGATAGTATCTGGGATGTTTTTAATTAATAAATTTGAAGCATTATTTAAAAAAAAAACAATTTTTTTCTGCTGTTTACTAATATCTGTTATTTTTGGATAATCATAAGATTTACTAAACTTTTTGTTTAATACATTATCTTTTAATTTACTACTATAACTGTTATTTATTGCAATCTGTATTTAATTATTTGTTTTTTATGAAAGATGTTTTGGCATTAAAAGCCAATTTTAAATTCTGGTCCGTTATATCAAAAACATAAATATTTGCCGAACTTAATAATAATAATGTTTGGTTTACTTTGGATTAAATGGAGCTCATTACCAATTAACAATGAAATTATCTTGTATACTAATTTATCTAACTATGCTTTTTTATATCTCTTTACACATAATTATTATAGAATGTATTTTCTTCTTCTCTATATATATTAGCATACTGTGTCAATACTATATTTTTTTCTTTCTGAATATATATAATGGCACTTAATATGAACTAAATTTGTGAATTTGGATGTTCTTAAACGGCACTTGTTCCTAGTTGGTCAGTTTTTTATCAGTATTCTTTAAGATATTGACAGATGAAAGCATAAGATACCTTAGAGAAAAGAGTAATTTAATTATCACAAATATTTTCAAAGTAAATCGGATTCACAGGTAATAAATCGTTTTAAACATCGTACAAATTAAAATTGGGTGGGAGTAAATGAAATCATATAAGTAAGTATCTATATGCGGTATAACAGTTTAAAAATGACTATGAACGCCGAGATAGCTCTAACAATAATTTAAAACTAAAATACTTGCAGAACTTAATAATAATATTATTAAATTTAATTTCCTTAAAACAAAATTAAAAAAAAAAATGGAGTTCTACCAATTAAACACAGGGTATTTATGATTCGTATGTGGAATATGGGTTTGCTCGGCTCGGTATATTATTGTTATTTTATGATGAAAACCGGTATTACAAATGTAAACTTTTAATTTATTATTAAAACATTCCCATAAATTACAGCAATTCAACATAAAACTGGTTAAAACACGTTAATACGCATTTATCTATCATGTAGATTATAGGAGGAATAAAATTAGGTTTAATTTATCCCGCAAACAGGTGACGGAACACCTTGCTATCTAAACTTTGACCAGCGCACGAACTGTCATGGCCAAAAATAACCCCTTGTTGGCGCATTATCATTAGTTATTACAGTTTCCTCCGGTAAAATACTCGGTACACCCAAATTAAAATAGGATAACTGTAGAGAAAGCAGTAAAGTACCGCAATTTTATAGAAATATATAAAGCAATAATACTGTATCTTGAATACCCAAACGCATATTATAACAGTTTACCAATAAACGTTATTTAAATTTTACAGATTTTTTTTTAGATTAACGCTTCATTTGTCGTCTGATACTGTTCAAATTGTAAGTAAACTCTTTTATTTTATTTTAAAGTTTAATTCGCCTATATAAGGAACTGCAGTGAAAAATACTGGGTTAGAAACCTTGTAATTCATACAGATCTACGATTGCCGATTCTGAATGTATAAATTTTATTATATATATACATACATACGTAGAATTTATAAATCGATATTTAAAAGATAATCAAAATTTATCTCATCAAAACACTCTGTTTCGTTGGTACCACTGGAACGACGTCACGCGGTTATTCGCGCCTAAATTCTTTCGCTGTAAATTCATTATGTGTGACCGTATGACGCTGGTCTGACGTCATGCGGTCACTGCTAGGATTCTGGCCATTTTGGTGGGCTTTTTAAAATCAAACTGTAGGAATTAATTTAACTATGGAAACCAACCTTTTAAAAAATAATCCAATTCTAGTTAATTATGTATTTCTTAAATGAACTGGACTTTTTTTATTGTAATTCTAGGTGCATTTTTATATACGGTCGTTGCTGTGGAATACCTCTAAATATTATTGTCCACCTAGGATGATGTACCATAAACAATAAAATTTTCTGAAAAAACCACATTCTTACAAATTTTTCCATCATCCGTAACATACATTTTACAACATATGACAATGTACGGACACGAACGTGTTTAAGCTGTAACAGCGTTCAATATGTGTAAAAAGAATCATCTGCAAAAAAGCAGAAAGGAAAAAACCAAAAATTATTCAAACATATCATAATAGTAACCTCTCAATATATAATAATAACGCAAAATAACCGAAAAGAGTTATGTACAAACTTCAACACATGGCTAATAAGCAAAAAAGGATTTGCACCACCAAATTACTTGCACTCTTCTTAATCTGATATTGCTATGTTTATTGCTATTAATGCGTTTTTTTTTTAATTTAAACATTTTTACTACGCACTTTTAAATAATCCTTTTTTAGTTTTTTATTTTTATTTTGTTATCCGTATTAGAACAGACATCGTCTAGTGAGACGGGTAAAGTACATGTAAATGTTTAAAATTTTATGCCAATAAACGCCCGGGTTGCCGGCAATGAAATGAATGAATAATTGATTTCACGGAAGGCGAAAAATAAAACTTTAATGAATTCCGCAAGATTTAAATGTTTTCTAACAGAATAACAGTGCATTTTTTTTTAATAAATATTTTTAAAGCCCTTTATAAGCCCTTTTTTACCTTTTTCGGAAAATGCGGGTTGTTACCTTCTGCCTTTGCGCAAAAGAATAGTCAAGTGATGTGTCGACAGTCAGAATTTAGTTATTAGAAGCTATCCTTTTTTAAAATCTAATCAAATCTTCCCAACAAGCCCTCCATTGATATGCTTGGTGTAACCTTAAGTGACCAGCTCAGGTACGGGGGCTCCATCGAAGCCAGAGCGAAGTTACACTCTCAGAAGCTGGGCATATTGTACAGAGCCCGCAGATACTTTAATAGTACACAACTGATGACCCTGTAAAAATCGCAAGTGCGCCCCACTGTAGAATTTGGCAGCCACCTCTGGTCGGGAGTCCCAAAATATTTGAAAAAACCCTTGACTCTGTGCAGAAACGGCGATCCGTTTGATAGATTCGCCGATCTTAACAGATTGCAATCTTTGGAGCACAGAATGTGGGAATGCTATCCTTGTTTTACCGGTATTTTAATGGAAGATGTTCTGAGGAACTAGCGTCATTGATCCCTTCGGCACCGGTGCATAGTCGGGAGACACGCCAAACGCGTGCCCAACATTTGCACACAGTCGACATTTTTCATATGAGAACGGGTCGCTTTTACGACTCGTTTCTGTGTTCAACAGCTCGGCTGTGAAACGATCTACCGGCCTCTGTGTTTCCTTCATCCTATAACATGGGTCTCTTCAAGACCCAAGTTCACTCCTTCCTATCCTCTAAAAGATCCTCCACACAGCATTCCCCAAAGATGATATAGGCCTTGAGGGAAATTATTTCCTTCAGGGTGTCCTGTGTGGAGTTACCGTAAAAATATCAATTATTAACTAACTAACTAACTAACCATCACGCCGTTTCCCCGCAGGGGTAGGCAGAGAGGACGGACCGCCAAACAACTCGATCTTGGCATACACTTCTTGCTTCATTCACATTCATACATCGTCTCATACATTCTCTTCTATTATTCCGACTTCTGACATGGCCCGACTCAGTATTTGATTCACTTGATCGTGCCATGTCTTCCTCGGGCGTCCCCGGCTTCTTCTTCCATTCACATTCGCGTCATATATTCTCCTTACACTCATTTCTTCGTTCATTCGCTCTACATGCCCAAACCATCTAAGCGTCCATTTCTTAATCTTGCTCACTACGCTTACACCAGCCTTGCATTCTTTACGAATCTCAACATTTTTCATATAATCATACATGGTTTTACCACACATTCGTCTCGGGGATCTCATTTCTACAGCATTCAGTCTACTTTCATCCTTTCTCTGCCAGTTCCATGCCTCACTGCCATACATCAGGGTTGGTATCAGCACTCCATTGTGGACTGCTAGCTTCGCTTCCATGGACAACTTTTTGTTTGCGCCAACCGCGTTCAGTCCTCCGTTAATTGAGTTTCCTGCATTCACCCTTCTTTCAATATCCCTATCAGTCTTTCCATCTCTCGTAAACATACTTCCCAAATGCACAAACTCATCGACCTGCTCCAAGTATTCATCATTCACAACTATATTGCACACTGTTTTCGTACTCTCTGACTTTGGACTTATTTACATTCATCATTAGCTCATTCTTCATACATACTTCGTTCATCCTAGATACGAGGGACTGTAGATCTTCCATACTGTTAGCAATCGGCACCGCATCATCAGCATACAACAGACAACATACTTGCAGACTACTCATTTTCGCGCCTAGGCCCACCTCTTTCAATTCTTGCATACAATTATCCATGTATAGATTGAATAACCACGGTGACATTACGCAGCCTTGCTTAACACCTTTTGTGATGTCAAACCACCCCGTAAAATCACCGTTTGCCCTAACACATGCAACGCTTCCCTCGTACAGCGATGCGATTGCCTGTATAAGATTTGTATTCACACCATACTTAGACAACACCTTCCATAACTTTTTTCTGTCAACTCTGTCGTATGCTTTTTGTAGATCTACAAAAGCACAGAAAAGTTTCTGTTTTTTTGCCAGAAACTTCTCTGTGAGCATACGCAACGAGAAAATCTGATCCATGCACCCCCTTCCACTCATAAATGCGCCTTGCACATCCCATATTTTATCCTTTGTTTTCATTTGTACCCTTTCAATCAATATCCTACCATACAGCTTACCAACTGAACTTAGCAGGCTAATAGCCCTGTGATTTCCACATTCCATGCGTGACCCTTTACCTTTGTATAGAGGCATGATCACAGCCCTTCTCCAATCTAATGGGGTGTAACCCTCCTCTAGACACTGGTTAAAAAGTTTGCATAACCATGTGAGAATTATACGGCTATTTCCTTTAAAGTATTCAGCAGCAATATTGTCGAAACCAACAGCCTTACCATTCTTCATACATCTAATTGATCTTTTAATTTCATCCATGCTAATTTTGGGAACATTCACCCCATCGTCGTTCATACCTGACTCGCCACTGGAATCACTATCACTCGGGTTGCTTTCGAAGACCTCTTCAAAGTATTTCATCCATCTCTCTTTTATTTCTTTCTCATTCGTCAGCATTTTTCCATCTTTCGATTTTATCACTTTCACACATCCACTTTCTGGACCATTCCATGACCTTTTGACCTCCTTCCAAAATAGTTTAATATTTTCTTGGAAGTGGTTTGTCATTTTGATCCCCTCTTCCTCTTCCAGGCGTTTCTTTCGTTCTTTCACTCCATCACGTACTCTTTTCTTGCATCCCTTGTAAACTTCTTTCGCTCTATCCCTCTCTTCGCTAGAAGCACTGCCAGCCGCTATCAGAAATAACCACGCTTTCTTCTTCTCTGAGACCAGTGCTTTTATCTCATCATCCCACCATGCATCACCTTTCTTTCTACCTTGCGTACTTATTCCACATACCTCTCTAGCAGATTCACAGAGGCTCACTTTTATGTGGTCCCATGTTTCGTCTATGCTTAAACCGTCCATTACCTTATCATTCAGTCTTATCTCTACACAATTTTCATACTTACTTCTTACATTATCCTTTTGCAATTTTTCTATTTTGACTCTAGTTGGGGTCGACACCGTTTTCACTTTAGAGCGCCAGCCGCGGAAGAGGTTTACTCTCGACACAACCAGGAAATGGTCGGTTTCTATCTCAGCCCCTCTGAAAACTCTGGTGTCTGCGGTGACGGCTCTCAACCTAGAGTCAATTACTACAAAATCAATCATTGACCTCTCATTTCCTCTTTCCCACGTATATTGATGGATACCTTTATGATTGAAAAAAGTATTTGATACAAATAGGTTTCACTCTAAACATACTTCAAGCATTCTGTTTCCATTGTCATTCGTTCTTTTATCCCCAAATAAACCTAAAGCTGATTCAAAACCATCCCTTCTAATACCCACCCACCCATTCAAATCCCCTGCCATTATAATCCTTTCATTCATATTTTTTAATCTCATCACATCGCTCACACCAGTCCAAAAATCATCTTTCACTTCATCGCTTTCGGAGTTGTCAGGAGCATAGCATATAACTAAAAACACTCTTGTCAACCCGATTTTGAATCTGATCCACATTATTCTCGGACTTACACATTCATATTGCAACATACATTCCACCATTCTAGGAGACAGTAACGCTGCAACATCTTGACAAGCCCTGTCTGTATCTGGTCTCCCAGACCAGATGACGAGCGTGTCATTATGCTGCATCGTACCGCTTGCCTTTTTCATACTCTCTGTTATACAGAGTACATCCAGACTTTTCCTTCCCATCGTATCACATAGTTCATTCATCTTTCTTTCCATTCCTCCTCTGATATTCCACGTGCCAATTCGACATTGTTCACGTTCCTTCCTCCTCTTCGCGCTAACGAAGGGTTGGCGGTGTGATGGATAGCGAGCCTCATCGACACCTGGGTCGGCCATTCCCTTCCACGGACTACTTAACTACCCATAACTAAACTTAATAGCTATATTATAGCTATATTATTATAATTTCTAGTAGACTAAATGCCGTAAAAATGAGATCTCTGAGGCGAATGTGTGGTAAAACAATGTATAATTGTGGGAAAAATGTTGAGATTCTTAAATAATGTAAGGCTGATGTAAGCGTAATAAGTAAGATTAAGAAAGGGACGCTTAGATGGTTTGGGCATGTAGAGCGAAGGAACGAAGAAAGAAGCGTAAGGAAAATATATAACGGGATTGTGAATCGAAAAAGATATGGCACGATCAAATTAATCAAATACTTGGGTCAGGCCATGTTAGAAGTCGGAATAACAGAAGATAATGTATGAGGCGATGTGTGAATATGGATTAAGCAAAAAGTGTATGCCAAGATCTAGTTATTTGGCGGTACGTCCTCTCTGCCTACCCCATTATATTATATTCTCTTAGAAAGCAATTACTTTTGTTTGATATATACGAGGTGTGTTCAAAAGAAAAGGTGAATTTTGAATTTTCGCGGGCCGTGTACATTCGACTATCGATTTTTTTTGTTATGTTGGTACACATATGTTTATCATATGTTAGCATTATCAGCCATTTTGGATCAGTGGTTTGTTTTTGACAACTGGAAAGGTTAGTCCCTTTTTGTTTTTTCTTCGATTTTTTACAAAAAAATTTTTTTGTAAAAAATCTAAAAACATCGATTTTTTGGATTTTGTGAAGAAATACTGATAAGGACATAGAAAACAAAGCAAATCTAAAATTTCACTTTAATCGGATGCCTCAGAAAACGAACCTAAATAAAAAATCGAAGAACACCCAAAAATGTGACTAACCTTTCCAGTTGTCAAAAACAAACCACTGATCCAAAATAGCTGATAATGCTAACATATGATAAACATATGTGTACCAACATAACAAAAAAAATCGATAATCGAATGTACACAGCCCGCGAAAATTCAAAATTCACCTTTTCTTTTGAACATACCTCGTATGTTAAATAAAACAAACACCTTGTTTTACACCTTTAATGTGTTTTTAAATAAACACAAAAATTATAAAACACCGTGTCTGTTTTATTTAATATTTTATTTTGTTTGGCAAAGACGTACACGAGTCGAGTATCGACTAAACTCCATTTTTTTGCTGTGACAATGGGTCATCTTCAGTTGGTTTTGAGGTTTACATACAGGGCGTGTATTTTACAACAGATGTAAAAGATGAAACGGGAGGAATGTTTTTTATTGAAGGAAATTTTGTTGTAAATGTCAGAATATTAGGTGAAACTTGTCTGAATGTCATATAAATGTGACCTTTTCTTTCTCTAAAATGTTATACATATTAATATTGTATTTAGTATTACCCTTATCGAAAAGAACTTATTTCAAATCCTTGAGAATAAATATATGTACGCCTTGTATGCTGTCACATTGTACATGTTTTTATGTATGGATCATAAATTCGGTCAAGTTTTTTTAAGACTGTTAATTTTTTAAGTAAGCTTTCGTAATTATGTTAAAATTTTACTAGAGAAAAATCATATTGAAATAAATCAATAAAAATTCTAAAATCTAGGAGAAAACATACCGTAACCGTTAAACTCTATAAGGTTGCAACATCATAGCTATATTATTCCTTCCAGTGTCTATAAATTCATATCTTATTACTTATTTTATTGATTTAAGATTCGAGTAAAAATTTCAAAAGTAGAATTGTTGAGCGCTTTGGGGTGATATTCTTTATTAATTGGGACTACAAAAATTGTCCAGTAATATATATAAGTTATATATATAAGTCTCCTATAATAGAAGCAATCTTCCCAACAAGCCTTCCATTGATATGCTCGGTGTATTTTTAAGTGACCTGTTCACGTTCAGGTATGGGGTCTCCATCGAAGCCAGAGTAAAGGTAGCCTCTCAGAAGCTGGGCGTATTGTACAGAGCCCGCAGATACTTTAATAGTACACAACTTCTGACCTGTACAAATTGTAAGTGAACCAGACTGTAGAATTTGGCAGCCACATCTGGTCGGGCCCCAAAATATCTGAAAAAAAAACCCTTGACTCTATGCGGAAACGGACAGTCCGTTTGATAGATTCGCCAATCTCAACAAGCGGATTGCAATATTTGGAGCACAGACACCAGGTGGGAATGCTGTCCTTGTTATTCCAGTATTCTAATGGAAGATGCTCTGAGGAACTAGCGTCATTGATCCCCTCGGCACCGGTGCACATTCAGGAAACATGCCAAACGTGCTCCCAACATTTGCGCACGTTTGACATTTGTCACATGAGAACTGATCTCTTCTACGACTCGTTCTTGTGTTCAACAGCTCGGCTGTGGAATGCTCTGCCGGTTTCTGGGCTTTGAGAGATTTTATAAACTTATGAAAAATAATTCCTTATTTTTATTTTATTTCGCGATTATCAGAAAAGCATCGCAAGATTCTTCATAAACATAATTATTTATCCTCCCCATTCGTTGGGAATTGACAAAATGATAAGTGTTCGACCAAAGCACTCATAATTTATAAAGTTAATAATGCCACATGTAACATGAGAGCCACCACACGATTATGAGGTCAAATTCAAATGTCACTTTTCTAATCGAAAGTAAGTAGAAGACACTTACTTTCTTAGAATTGGGTTTTAAGAAGGGCAAGCATACTTAATGTCAAGTCTCGTGTAAATAAAAACCTTAATACCTACAGTCTCCTTCTTATCACGATATACAAGTTAGAAAGAAAAAGGTCAAAACTTAAGAATTTCTTACGACCTTTACTTCTTACTAAAAGTTTTAGGTTAGCTCTTTCGTATTTAGAAGCAGAAATTCTTTCATTGTTAAACAATGCCTTTCTAGTTGGTTTCCAAGTTTGCCTTTTTCAGTATCCTTATAGAATGGTTGACGTATTTGACTTTCAGGCCGTGCGACTGATTTGGCGGAGAGTGTATAAATATTTATAATTTCTTCAAAATATCGGTATTCAATTTGTGGCGTCATTATTAATAAATGAATTAAAAATTACTTTGTTTTCACCACTTTATTAATAAACGCATGTCAACATATTTCGAAAGCGATGCTTTCTTCATCAGGAATATGAATAATATTAAAAAATAATAATGTCAAGTACAGACAAATGAAAAACATAGAACACAGTAATGTATTCATTACTTTAATCATTTTTTGTTTTTGTTTATAATTTGTCTATTCTTACATTATTGGGTTCTGTGTTTATCATTTGTCCATACTTGACATTATTATTTTTTTGTATTCTGTATTTTCCTGATAAGGAAAGCGTCGCTTTTGAAGCATGTTGATATGTATATATTAATAAACTGGTGATTATAAAGTAATTTTGAATTAATTTACTAATATATATATATATTTTTTTTTTAAATACCGATTAGTAGGCGATTTGAAAAACGCCTCCTTAATCGGTATTATTTATTATTGTGTTCAATGTGTATAATTTGTCTAAACTTAACGTTATCATTTTTTAGTATTCTATATATTCCCGATTAAGAAAGCATCGCATTCGAAACATGTTGATTTGTGCATATTAATAAGGTGGTGAATACAAAGTATTTTTTAATTCATTTATTTATAAACATTTATTATATTTAATTAATCGGCAATGCGAGTCTCAGTGTTGTGAAGTTAATTGACTAGTTTTTTTCCTAGAACATTATAAAGCTGATCGGTTCACATAGTAAGAAATAATGTTGAACAAAAAAATGCGAAAAAAGTTGGAATCAAAAATGACGAAGCTGATATTTAAGGTTTGTAAACTATATCTATGTTACGATGGCAAAATAAGAGTTTAGATAAGTTCATTTAATTAGGTAATGTTTTTTTAAATTAAAATACCTATATATAAATGGTGACCCGGCAGTTGATCCCTCGACAGTTGGCCCCCCGACAGTTGCCCCCCCGACATTAATCTCCCCGATAGTTGATCCCTTGACAATTGGCCCTCCGACAGTTAGTCTCCCGATAGTTAAACCCCCTGACAGTTGCCACCCCGACAGTTAACCCCCCCACAGTTGTTCCCTCGATAGGTGATCCCTCGATAGTTGCCCCCCCTTCAGTTGTCCCGCCGACAGTTAATCCCCCGACAGTTGATCCCTCGACAGTTGCCCCCCCGACAGTTGGCTTCCCGACAATCAATCCTCTCGACAGATGATCCCTCGGACAGTTGATCCCCTAAAGGATTATTTCTGCTGTACGTCCTCATTTGTAAAGTAAGTATGCAGAGAGGTTATGTGGACGTATAACAAAAATCGATATACTTATATCTGCAATTGTCTTAAGTGGAAATCCGCTATACAAAATATTTTTACTAACAATAAGTCACCGAAGGAGTATGCAGTGAGGATATATGGCCGAATATTAAATACGAAATACTTATATATGCCGTCGGATTATGGAAAATACGTTATATACAAATATTTTGATGAATATGTATAATTTTCGTTGATTATTTATTTCAAAGATTTTTTAACATACAATTAGTACGAATTAATTTATATGCAGTTTGAAAATGCAGGAAAACATCATGTTTTAGACGAAGTTTGGCACCGGTGCACAGTCGGGAAACACGCCAAGCGCGAGCCGAAAATTTGTAAACGGTTGGCATTTTGTCACATGAGAACGGGTCGCATCTACGACTTGTTCTTGTGTCCAACAGCTCGGCTGTGGAATAATCTGCTGCTTCTGTGTTTCTAACCTCCTAAGACCCTCCACACAGCATCCTTAAAGATGACGTAAAACTAAAAAAATCATTTGATGTTAATATATCTTTATATTGCCAGACCGACCTTTTCGAAACCTCTGAGGTCTGTTGGTAACGGCGACACAAAAACCTCTATCTTAAAGAAACAATAACTATAGGTAATGAATTGGAAAAACATAAAAGAAATAATTTTATCCACGCGAATCTTCCAGCCTCACAATAAAGATATTCCACAACCCGTCAACAGTTTTGTGGTTAAATAAATAACTTACTTTTTACGAGCATGTTTTTGCGGCAGAAATAATACATAAATACTGTCTCCATTGTTGCTAGTGCACGCGATCAATATCTGGCTTGTATGGACTTACCTGCCTGTCGTTCCAGGTTGCTATGGGGCGATGCGGGGTGGGGGCAGATGGTGGACGGGGATATGGCAAGGTGGGTGGGAGGAGACGCATGCGCCCCCTGTTTTCCCCTCCTTAATCCTCCCCTCCCCCCGAGCCGAGACAGCCAACAAGTGGCCACCCTCAGGGTAAACACAACCTTGCTTATAGAAGTGCAACCCTTATTTAACCGCATTAATAATTATAACAGACTTTATTTCACCACAGTAGTGTGCAACCTGACACGAAAATATGTGGTTGAAACACCCTGCTGTGGAATTCTTTATTATACAGCAAAAATTATGGTTGGAATAAAAGGTTTCTCGGGGCACTGAAAACTTTATTATGCAGCAATTAAAACCTCATTTTCCCACGGGGACAATGCAACCGCTCTTACGCTACATCTTGTTTCCTTCATTATACGAAAACTTTCTGATGGGCTTTATTCGTTTGAAAGAGATTCTATGTATTCCTGATGAAGAAACCACTGCTTTTGAAACGTGAAGATATGTGTATATTAATAAAATGGTTAATACAAAATAATTTTAAATTCATTTATTAAGTATGTTTAATATTACCAGAAATAGCACCGTTATTTATTGGCAACCTTATGTCACATCCTCGTACTGACATTACAAAGCAACCCTACAAGTTCCTACACGGAATAATATGTTATCAATTTCCTTGATTAGAGGAAAACTAATCTACGCTGTTTTACTAATAAAATGGAATTATTTGACGCCCACGTTAATTTTCTTAGTTAATAATTTTCCATTTCCTTACAACGTCTTTGTCTAGTTAGAAATTTATTTTATATGGTACGGCTTATTTTTTAAATTAATTTACGGTTCAAAGTTGCCAATTATATATAATTAAATCAATATATATATAAGCAGACTATAAACTAAACTCAAATGAAGTAATAGGAAACAATTAAAAATACATATACATTTTAGGATATATTACGAGTTTTTATAGATAATCGTTTGGGTCCAGAAGAAAGCGTTTTCACTAAGGGTTGCATTTGGTATACAACCAACTCCATTCTCACAACGCGTTTTGGATGTTGACTCCTTCAGAAATACATGTATTTTAGAAGAGTTGAGAATGAAAAAATTGTCGAAAAAAAGTTCGTTTCATTCTTCCTTAGATTGGTTTGCGAGCTCTCTCAAGCAAAATTCTTTGTAAAATATAACAATACTCATAATGAATACAAATAATCAGATTTTAAAGGTTATTTACAAGTAAATAAAATCTCCAAATATCGAAAAACATTTTAAATAAAGAAAGGTTTCTTTCCTCGGCTTGCTAAGCGGATGGGATTATCCCTGCAACAGCAGAAGTTGATTACTGAAAATATCAAAGGAAATTGAAAAGGAATTATCCAGCTTTGCCCCTCTGATAAATACATTTCACATTCAACTTAATTGAGGAGAGAAGAAAAAAAAAGCTTTCTAAAAAGCGCGTAATTTTCTTTGATATTGGAACGCTTTATGATGTTCGTTCGTCAAAGAAGATTCAAGAAAAAAATAGAGTGACTGACATGGCGTGTTCGAAACGTAATTATTTTTCGAAATCAAATCTCGACATCTTTAATTACTACACGTACATTAATTCTTTTAGATTATCTTAATGTAATCATAATTGGTAAATTTTAATAGCATCATTTTCGTGAAATATCTCCTAAGCAACACTGTACGAAGCAACAAAATACATTAAAAACATACAAACCACAGCTTAATTACCTAAACAATTATCGCTATTCGGGTCGATTAAATAAACAAAAACTAGTTTTTAGACATGACATATTCACTCACAGAAGTGAATCGATTGAGTCTGATCCACCTGGTCTTGTGAATTTATTCGTTTAATTCATAAAACAAAATATTTAATAAAAATGGGGGATTTTATCGCATTTCAAATTGTGCTACTCTCAGAAATAAGCACTCCTCAGAATTGCTGATTGCTGACTAGTGCGGACTGTGAACTAACGATGACGTATGGGCTTTTATGGATTGCGGCGCAGATACATTAGATGGAGTCCTGTGTACTGCACAATATCTCCGGTGACTTTGCGACGACGCCCGTAGTATCCGCGCCGTTATTATGGTGCCGCGCATAGAGATGATGCGGGCTTCAGTCGATTGCAAGCGCTTGCCGGGTATACGAGTATAGTTTGACTGAACATGGCGTTTTGGAAAAGATAGAAAAAGTAATGGTGTAATGTTTAGTCTGTTTTACCATAATTAATATTCGTGTAAATTGGCTTTTATATGGATAAAAAAACTCATGAAAAACTTGTCAAAGTTGGCACGCGCCGATAAGGCAAATGCTCCAGGCCATGGCGTCGCGATCAGCCATGCTTCGACTCCGTTCGTTGAGTTCGTTCGCGGTCGGAATGATTTGGGCGACATCGACAGCCGCTTTAAGCCCCTTCGTACTTCATGCGCGGAAAAAATATTTTACACTGATTTTGCAAGGAACGTAGACTGTATTTATGTACCTCAAAAATTTATATGCCTAAGCTAAGGAAAAAAGAAATAATTCCTCATTAAATTGAAAATCAGATCGGGTGTGTAACAATATTGAATTATTTATTTATTTTTTACAGTTACTCCACACAGGAGGCTCTGAGGGAAATAATTTCCCTCATGGTCTATGTCATTTTTGGGAATGATGTTTGGAAGGTTTTCTGGAGGATAGGAAGAAGTGAACCTGGGCCTTGAAGAGATCCATGTTGTAGGAGGGAGGAAATACAGAGGCCGGCAGATCATTCCACAGCCAAGCTGTTGTGTCATGTATTTTATGTGGCGCGCGTTTGTGCACCGGTGCCTAAGAGATCAATGACGGTAGTTCCTCAAGGTATCTTCCCTTGAAATACCGGTAGAACAAGGACAGCATTCAAACATGACACCTTTGCTCCAAAGTTTTCAATTTGTTTGTTAACATAGGCAAATCTATCAAGCGGACCGCCCGATTATACATAGGGTTGTTTTCAGATGTTTTGGGGCTCCCGATCAGAGGTGGCTGCCAATTTCTACAGTGGGGGGCAAAACTTGCGATTTATACTGGGTTAGCGGATGTGCAATATTAAAGTGTCTGTAGGCCTAACCACCTGGAGCCAGAGAGACTGGTATCCCCAAATACCTGGGTATTCAGCTCTGATCACCAAATGGAATTCTTTTACCAGGGCGTTACTGAGAATATCTTCAGTCGCAAATGCACAATATATATAGGAGTATATATTTTTTAATTAAATTGATTATGAAACAATACAAATCAATTAAAGAAAATAAATTGCGCCCGTGGAAATTTGAACCAGCGACCTTCGGATTCAAAGTCGAGAGCCTTACCCCTCGACCACGGAAGCCGACAAAATTAATTCATATTACGTAGCATTAACCATTCTGGTTCATAATGTGAAAGTTCACATGAAATCAATAATATTGTAAGTTTTGTCATTATTAGTCAGTAAATATTCTAAATATAGCCTCAACATGACATATATGTATCGAAACATAATACATAAATCGATATATAAATGGGATGGACATATACTGCCTTTGAATTAAAGTGTTTGAATATTTTTAGACGTTATCATTACCATTTTTACATACAATTTTTACATTGCAATACAAGGCTGATGTAAGCGTAGTGAGTAACATTAAGAAAGGTACGCTTAGATGGTTTGGGCATGTAGAACGAATGAACTAAGAAAGGAGTGTAAGGATAATATATGACACAAATGTGAATGGAAGAAGAAGCCGGGGACGACCGAGGAAGACATGGCACGATCAAGTGATTCAAATACTTGAGTCGGGCCATGCCAGAAGTCGGAATAACAGAAGAGAATGTATGAAATGTTGTATGAAAGTGAATGAAGCAAGAAGTGTATGCCAAGATCGAGTTGTTTGGTGGTCCGTCCTATCTCCCTACCCCTACGGTGATGGAAACGGCGTGATGATGATGGTTATCATTACCATTTTTTGTGTGTAAATTTAAGAAATGATTCACAATTTTTTTTTTGACATACTAAGGTGTGCAGTCCAGACTCTCCGGGGGGTTTAGTTTGATTCTGTTTACCCCGAGAACAAAGCTCTTTTATATAGTGTGTACTCAATCTATTGAAATTTATACGATCGTAAAATGTTATATTTTTCAATAACTGTTAATTCACTTTGGAACATCAATTTAAATTAAATAATAAAAAAATTAATTTCTTCGAATGATTGGTATTCACTCTGTGGCATAATTATTAATAGATTAATTAAAAATTACTTCGTATTCACCACTTTATTAATAGTTTATTTTGGATGCATTGGTTTCGCCCTATATTTTAGTACTTTATCGTATAGCTAATAATAGCGGAAATGAATTGGAAATATAAATAAAAAAAACGTTGTTTCGATTTACAGTTGCAAGTTAAGATTTCTCTGAAATTAGTTAGCCTCCAATGAAAGATACTGGTACAAGATTAAAATGTTAAAAAAGATATTTCAGCTTGGGCAATACCTAAAATGTTGTACCATCCATCCCGTAGGTGCCTAATATGTTGGCCAATATTTAAAATATTTTACCATCCATCCTGTAGGTGCTTGATATGTTGGTTAATATCTAAAATAAATAAATAAAATGTTTTACCATCCATCCCGTAGGTGCCTAATATGTTGGTCAATATCTAAAATATTTTACCATTCATCCCGTAGGTGCCTAATATGTTGGTCAATATCTAACATAAATAAATAAATAAATAAAATGTTTTACCATCCATCCCGTAGGTGCCTAATATGTTGGTCAATATCTAAAATAATTTAACATTGATCCTGTAGGTGCCTAATATGTTGGTAAATATCTAAAATAAATAAATAAAATGATTTACCATCCACCCCGTAGGTGCCTAATGTATTGGGCAATATCTAAATTATTTTACCATCCATCCCGTAGGTGCCTAATATATTGGGCAATATCTAAAATGCTTTACCATCCATCCCGTAGGTGCCCAATATGTTGGTAAATATCTAAAATGTTTTACCATCCATCCCGTAGGTGCCTAATATGTTGGTCAATATCTAAAATGTTTTACCATCCATCCCGTAGGTACCTAATATATTGGGCAATATATAAAATGTTTTATCATCCATCCCGTAGGTGCCTAATATATTGGGCAATATATAAAATGTTTTACCATCCATCCCGTAGGTGCCTAATATATTGGTCAATTTCTTAAATGTTATACCATCCATCCCGTAGGTGCCTAATATGTTGGTCAATATCTAAAATGTTTTACCATCCATCCTGTAGGCGCCTAATATGTTGGTCAATTTCTAAAATGTTTTACCATCTATCCCGTAGGTATTATCTATACCTAATATATTTTGTAAGCAAGTATATTTACAACAAAAAAATATTCGCAAGGCTGTTGATAAATGGACGGTTTTGTTGAAATCATAAAACTTGCTGTTCACATACAAATTTAGCTGTTGTATCAATTTCAAATCATTCCAAAAGATCTGTATTCTAAGTATTAAAATAGCAAAACTCAAAACGAAAAAAAAATACTAACAAATATAACAAAAATCTATAAAAGCGTTGTTTATAATAATAATAATAATAACAAAGCATTTATATTGCGCTGTTTTGTGTTATTTCACTTCAAGTGCGCAACACTATAAATATACTTTTAAGAAAAGTTTAAATAACTACATTCGGAGGTATTCCTGCAGTGCTCCTTTTATATTCTATTTATACATTCTTAACATAAAACCATTCTTGCTTCTTCTTAATATTACTCCTACAGTACCCCTTATTTGCATATTCATCTAATAAAATTACAAAATACTATACAGTATATGCACGTCTATACACAAATAACACATTCACAATAATACTGCAAAAAAAGTAACATTTTAAGACAGGAGTCGGGTTATGTTCAGCAGTAACTGACTTCACATTAAAAAAAAATACCGATTAAACGGAAACCAAACAACTACCAGAGGCTCGAGGAAATGGCTTTTCACAATAAATTGAAGAGAAATTAAAATTTATAGACAGTAAGTTTTTTTAAAATAATTTTGTATTTTAAACCCCGTTTAAATTCAGTCAATTTCTGGATCTTAGTAAGAGCTGGGAGAAGTTTATTCCAAATGAGAGGGCCATTTTCACGAAAAGAGCGATCATAGTCTAACTAACTAACTAACCAGCACGCCGTTTCCCCGCAGGGGTAGGCAGAGAGGACGAACCGCCAAACAACTCGATCTTGGCATACACTTCTTGCTTCATTCACATTCATACAACGCCTCATACATTCTCTTCTGTTATTCCGACTTCTGACATGGCCCGACTCAAGTATTTAATTTACTTGATTGTGCCATGTCTTCCTCGGGGGTCCCCGGCTTCTTCTTCCATTCATATTCGCGTAATTTCAACCCATTCCACCTGACACTCCAATGTTATGCGATAACGAGTCTTAAAGTTGCTCTCTCTGGAGCACATTATCGCATGACATCGTTGTGTCAGATGAAACCTTGTTATTCCAAGGAGTCGATTCGTGAATAATAATATAATTGATAAAATAATATCAATAACTCAAATAAATTAATAAAAATGTTTTGTAAACACCATAAAGTGTATAAATATAAACATGTTTCGATAGCGAAGCTTTCCTCATCACGAAATTCAGAATACATATTAATATTATGTATGTACTGAGAAGCAAAGCTTCGCTTCTGAAACATATTGATATTTATATATTAATAAAGTGGTGTTTACAAAGTATTTTTATTAATTTATTAATAACTAGCTGATGTGTACCCAGCCTTGCTCGAGTATTTTTTTGTTTGGCATAAAGTTATGAAGTAACTCCAAATAAAGCAATATTCATTTGAATATTTTCAATATACTCGTATATCTAAATCATAAAGTTCTTAAGTAAGTACCTACTCGTGTTTTCCAATTTGAAAATATTCTACCCAAAAAAACTTTCTTCTTTTGAATATGCAATTTGTGGCTAACCAGAGTGTTATATCTATGGGCCAACCTAAATAAAACATCCCGGGTTCTATGTTTTTCATACTAATTTTAAAATGTTATAACAACAGTTTTACATATTGGATTTCATTCAAACTACTTTCTAAACCTTAATAAAAACAAGCTATACTATTTTCAGTAAAACCAGTCCAGTGATTTTAGAGAAGATCGAGGACAAACAAACTTACATTGATTTTTATATATATATAGATGTTGCCACAAAGTGAATACCAATTGAAGAAAGAATAACTTTGTTGACAAATTAATTTATTAATAATGACGCCACAAAGTGAATACTAATCTTTTGAAAAAAGAACAACTTTGTTTACAAATTAATTTATTCATAATGACGCCACACAGTGAATACCAATCTCTCGAAGAAAGAATAACTTTGTTGACAAATTAATTTATTAATAATGACGCCACAAAGTGAATACTAATCTTTTGAAAAAAGAACAACTTTGTTTACAAATTAATTTATTCATAATGACGCCACACAGTGAATACCAATCTCTCGAAGAAAGAATAACTTTGTTGACAAATTAATTTATTAATAATGACGCCACAAAGTGAATACTAATCTTTTGAAAAAAGAACAACTTTGTTTACAAATTAATTTATTCACAATGACGCCACAGAGTGAATACCAATCTCTGGAAGAAAGAATAACTTTGTTGACAAATTAATTTATTAATAATGACGCCACAAAGTGAATACTAATCTTTTGAAAAAAGAACAACTTTGTTTAAAAATTAATTCATTAATATTGACTCCACACAATGAATACCAATCATTTGAAGAAATAATAAGATTTACTCACCTACGTTGGGTGCAACGGACAAACGCTGGTAAATATTTAATGTGAACGATCGAATATTTCTTATTGATGAATATGAACGAAAACAACTATGTATGTACGAGTTGATTCAATTATTTAAATAACGTTGCGGAAAAAAAACCTACGGCGGGAATATGAAAATATTATGTATATTTAGATTTGATTTGTTAGGCAAATAATATTTTTTTTATTAAATAAGACATTTTACAATAAATATAATGCAATATGTCCCGATAACTCATTCTTTTGCAGTTTGTCTAACGGGAGCTTATTATTCAAAACTTTATCCTAAATTTAGAGTTAATGTTACAATAAATATATATCTATGGTATGTAAAACAAAAACATATGTAACAAACTTATAGTATAAATATATCGGAATCTTACTCAAAAATATTAAAAAAATAAAAAATATAAACGTATATCCTGATATCCTGTATACCCTGATGAGTAAAGCTTCGCTTTCGAAACATGTTGATATGTATATATTAACAAAAAGTGGTGATTAAATTCATTATTAATAATGACGCCATAAAGTGAATACCAATCTTTTGAAAAAAATAAATTATTAACCGTTTACAAAGCAGAATAGTGCGCACCCATAAAGCCGTAAAAACTCACTGATTCGGAAGGTATGGGTTTGTGTTAAGAAATTTGCACAGCTATTTTGTTTATGAATTTCAAGGCTAACACAATTTTTCCAGTTCGCAACGCATTTTTATCGTGAGTTTGGATAATCACAGTTACAATTATTTCTATACTTATATATTCATGTATCTTTAGTATCTCAGCATTTTTTAAATATTTATTATAACTTGCCATTAGAAATTAGTAGGAAAACAAGTTTTTACAATATTTTTTTATTGGATCAACAGTTAAACTGTTATTACCTCCGAAACTTGTTTTTATGCGGATCATGTTTCGGTACTTAACTTAAAACGACAAAAAAATGGACTCGTGCCTTCTCTTAAGTTCTGCCACCATGTAAATATTACAGCAAGTTGAAAAGCGGGGTGAAGTACATTATGTAGGAGTAAGTAAATGCCATTGCTCTTTCATTAAACCATTCATTAGTAAACCAAGCTCTAGCGTCAGATTATGGACTATCTTAGGAATATAAATAAACATCATAATTAATAGTTATTTTTGGATCCTAATGGATCGTGCTCGTCTGTTCTGCTTACCTCTTTTGTGGCGTCTTTTGATTACCTATTTCAGAATGACAAGGGTAAAATCTAACTACAGTGCTTTCATGGTGTAAGTGGATTTTTTAAAAATCGAATGTTTTAGCTAGGAATCCAAGGTCATCCCCTAAAAAGAGCGATCACAAAAGCTAAATTCACCGCTCTGGAATCTTTAATGGCGGTTTGATTGCATCGGTCTATTTGAAGTTTCAGTGTTAAGGGTTTAGGAATTATTCAAAATTTTCGTGTTGTTTGTGAAGGATTAAGGATTCTGAATTTGCAAATCATATTTTAGAAACCAATAATTTTTTTGATATAAATAAAGGTTTTAAAAATGTGCATACAAATACAACCACTTTACAATTAATCAAATTTGAAATTTTAGAAATCAGAATAAGCTTTAATGGTAAATTAATAATCAAATATTTTTTTTAAATAGCTATTTCTTGAATTCATTTTCATATTAATATTATTACAATATGTATATATATTTTGTAAAATTGTTATTCAATTATTTATAATATTTTTTTATTAACATTTTTGATTAATTACTTACCTACCTTAATCAATTATTGTTTTTATTTATAATTTTTCTATTCTTAAATTATTGTGTTTCGTGTTTATCGTTTGTCTATACTTGACATAATTATTTTTTTAGTATTCTATATATTTCTCATGAAGAAACAATCCATTTCGAAACATTAAAGTGGTGTATACAAAATAAATTAAAAATTATTTTTCAGGTCAATTCTATTTCACTTTAGACTTACGATGTTTTATCAGACGGAGCAAAACGCCGGAGATTTAATATTTAGGGGTTATTAACTGTAAGCCAACGTCACATGAAATCGAATATCAGTTTGCTTCCTGAAACGCTCTGACATTTCGATCGCTGCTGAGTTGCCAGTGGATTAATTCAATAATCATCTCCTACAATAAAATGTATAATCTCCCTCCGATAGAATCAAAATACGAATAAAATTAATAAAGAATGTTATTTAACAATTTTTAAAAATTTGCTTTAGTATTTAAGAAGCATTAAATGATTATCTGCTCCATTGTTAAGTATAAGCATATTATAAAATTTCCTTATGTTCGCAGTCCTCCTCACTAGGGATTCGTGTGCCGAGGTTGACTGTAGAATTTTTAATATTTTTCTCATCTTCATGTATACTTAGCAATATTTTCATTTTGTTTGTTTGTGTGTTTTTTTTTTTACTTTTGTATTTCGGTTGTATTTTTAATATCATTTGGAAGGCATTATACAATTTTGCAGCATTGAATTCATAGTTTTTTGTGGCCAAAATATCTAACCATGGAACGTTAAGTAGATTTGAGATTTTTGTCTTTGTAGTGTAAGTGTGCTGGTCAGTAAGGTAGAGCAAGGTAATTGAGTAGAGCATTTTAAAAACAGATTTCAATAATACGCAAAACATTGAAACTTTAAAAAAATATTTCGACGGTGTTCTAAAAGGTACTATTAAGATAATCTTTTTTATATTTTTTGTGTTTTCACGTGTTATTTTATGTGGGTATCCAAGTCAGATAATTCTATATTCTACACGTGTTTGGCAAAGAGCATAGACGACTTTTTACAGATCATTTTTGTTATTGCGTATTTTTCTAAAGAAGAACATAGGCTTAGCGAGTTTTTTGGGAATGCTGGATATATGGGAGTCCAGGAAATTTTTTGTCGATTTCAATGCCAATATATTTTATATTTCTAGGGCGTATTGTAGTGGGACAGTGGCATGAGTTCGCTAAGCTTTTTCCCTGACACTCATGTAACTTGAGAGTTTAATCATCAGTTGGCAGTCCTCTGGGCGTTATAGAAAATGTCAAACATTTCGTTTTGTTAACATTAAATTTTGGGTATGTGAGTTTTTTTAACTCACTTTTGCAGAAGAACACGACCGTTGACATTGGTATAACCATTGATTTCTCAAAAAATAAGAAATTTAATATTTGTTTCAAAATTGTAAGAATTCGAAAAGAAAAGAAAAAAAAATCTGGAAAAAAGTGTTGTAGCTCTTCCGTGTTTAAAAATAAGTGTTCTAGTTTGTCAGTGTTCTTACGAAAAGGTTGTAGATAATCAGTGTTTTTTTTAAGTGTTGTACATTGTCGGTGATTAAAAATGTGTTATAGCTTGTCAGGGTTTTAAAAAATGTATTGTAGTTTGTCAGGGTACTTACAGAAAGTGTTGTTTCTTGTCAGTGTTTAAAAAAATGTATTGTAGTTTGTCAGGGTACTTACAGAAAGTGTTGTTTCTTGTCAGTGTTTAAAAAAATGTATTATAGTTTGTCAGGGTACTTACAGAAAGTGTTGTTTCTTGTCAGTGTTTAAAAAAATGTATTGTAGTTTGTCAGTGTACTTACAGAAAGTGTTGTTTCTTGTCAGTGTTTAAAAAAATGTATTGTAGTTTGTCAGTGTACTTACAGAAAGTGTTGTTTCTTGTCAGTGTTTAAAAAAATGTATTGTAGTTTGTCAGTGTACTTACAGAAAGTGTTGTTTCTTGTCAGTGTTTAAAAAAATGTATTGTAGTTTGTCAGGGTACTTACAGAAAGTGTTGTTTCTTGTCAGTGTTTAAAAAAAAGTATTGTAGTTTGTCAGTGTACTTACAGAAAGTGTTGTTTCTTGTCAGTGTTTAAAACAAAATAGCCTATTAGGTACTCAATAGAAAAAGCGTTGTTTCCTGTCAGTGTTTAAAAATGTCAGTTTGTCAGGGTACTCTATAGAAAGTGTTGTTTCGTCAGTGTTTAAAAAATGTATTGGGAAGCTCATTGTGCGTAATTTACAGAAAGTGTTGTTCTTGTCGCGTTTTAAAATGTATTGTAGTTCCGCCAGGTACTTAAGTAGAAAGCGTTGTTTCGTCAGTGTTTAAAAATGTATCAGTTGTCAATGTACATAAGTGCTTTTGCCTCCTTTGTCAGTAAGTTTAAAAATGCATTGTAGTTTGTCAGGGTACTTATAGAAAGTGTTGTTTCTGTCAGTGTTTCTTAAAAATGGCTGTAGTTTGTCAATGTACTTATAAAAAGTGTTGTTTCTTGTCAGTGTTTAAAAAAATGTATTGTAGTTTGTCAATGTACTTACAGAAAGTGTTGTTTCTTGTCAGTGTTTAAAAAAATGTATTGTAGTTTGTCAGGGTACTTACAGAAAGTGTTGTTTCTTGTCAGTGTTTAAAAAAATGTATTGTAGTTTGTCAATGTACTTACAGAAAGTGTTGTTTCTTGTCAGTGTTTAAAAAAATGTATTGTAGTTTGTCAGGGTACTTACAGAAAGTGTTGTTTCTTGTCAGTGTTTAAAAAAATGTATTGTAGTTTGTCAATGTACTTACAAAAAGTGTTGTTTCTTGTCAGTGTTTAAAAAAATGTATTGTAGTTTGTCAGTGTACTTACAGAAAGTGTTGTTTCTTGTCAGTGTTTAAAAAAATGTATTGTAGTTTGTCAGTGTACTTACAGAAAGTGTTGTTTCTTGTCAGTGTTTAAAAAAATGTGTTGTGGCTTTTCAATGTTTTAAACAAGTTTTAAATAACTCGGTAGAGGTCTACGATCTACGAGATGTTTAAATTTAGTACGGCTTGAATTTAGGTATACCTCTAAAGAAATTCTGACCTCTTCTGGATGTTAAAAAAGGATATTAAAAGAATACCGAGAGCTTCCAACTACTTAATATTCCAACACTCGCATAAAAAAGTCCGGAAAAAACCGGCTAAGGGTACTTGCTTTTATAGGTTTCGTAAGACACGGTTAAAAATAAAAGTCCATTAAAAGTATACAGGTGTTATACAAAGGAACGAACTGTTATACCTATATTGGAGGCTTCAGTATAGGAAGGTGATAATTGAGGAGGTTTTTTCACTCCTAGTTCTAAGAAATTGTTCAATTCGGAAGAAAAGGTGTTGAAATAAATTTAAAATAGTATTATGTTGTCATTCAATGCCTTCTATTTTGAAACGATTATTTTTTTAGAAGGAAAGAAATATTTCCGAGTTACATACGTGGTTGAGTGGTCAGGATACTTGGCCACGAATTCGGAGGTAGCGGGTTCATATCCCGGGTGCACAAGTAATTTTTTACTGATTAATTTATGTTAATTCGCAATTTATTAATTTAAAATTATATAAAATTCAACGCATTTTATTTCTCAATTTGTTTAATACTTCCTGATATTTAATATTTTTATTATATTATAACGAGTGATTAGAAATGGACTCGACCGGGAGATGTCTGTCAACATGGTGCAGGCCGGACCACTTGAGGGCCCAGATGATGACTGAATCAATGCGCCTCTCCGCGAACAGTCTGAACCTTAACCCCGTGAAGCTCGGATCGTACGACGCTATCGATTATATGTATACAGTGGTGCCTCGCATAACGAACGCCTCGCACAGCGAACGCTGCACACAACGAACTTCCTTTTCGTTCATTTCACGATTCATACAACGAACTTCGCTTCACACAACGAACTTCGCTTCACACAACGAAGTCGCCCACTTCACACGATCACTGCCGATTTATTGCATCCTTCCGCGCAGGCAGTCGTTAGTCACTGAGCAGTACGCTTAACTTACGCACGTGTCGCAGCAATCGTTCATCATTACAACGAAGTCGCCCGATCTTCTACGATCACTGCCGATTAATTGCATCCTCCCGCGCAGGCAGTCGTTAGTCACTGCGTAGTACGCTTAACTTACGCACGTATCGCAGCAATCGTTCTTCATTACGAATTGAATCGCACACGTATCACGGCAGTCGTCCTTTTAAGATAAACTCAACATTTTTTTTATATGATGGGTTCTAAAAAAAGCAGGAAGGTGATTTCTCTTGAAATGAAACAGGAAATAATTAGAATTAATATTTTATGCTACAGAACGAATTATTTTTTTTAACATGTATTGTTATGGGAAAACGCGTTTCACATAACGAACTTTTCGCATAACGAACTTGCTCCTGGAACGAATTAAGTTCGTTGTGTGAGGCACCACTGTATATCCGAATATTGGACCTAATTGTCTACCAAATGTAAATTACCTAAATGCGTAATTAAACCCTGATAGCATCAGACGTGTTTTTATTTAACGTTTACATTATTATATTAATCGATGTTATGTAATATTTCTATAGATTAGATAAAATCAAGGATCGATATTGTTAGTTCCTTCGAACAGGTTGCATTGTAATACCTGTAAAACCGAGTATTATTAAATATTAGGAAAAGAAACACATGCCTTTCTTCATTTTTCTAAGAATAAAGGTTTCATAAAAAAATATGGGTTTTTTGCCGATAGTCATTCATATTGTATTGTTCCCTTTACACCGTTTTTCTTGCCTCTAAAAGATCCCTAATTTTGAGAATCCTAAGTCCCATAGGCTACAAACATAATTTACTTATCAAGTAAATGAAACACGTTGTTATAAACCACGAATATATTTTATTTTTCACCAACCGGTTTCGCTTAACTCAAGCTTCATCAGGGTAAATATATTAACTAAATTCTAATACAGAGTTATCAGAGGGAACTAGTCTTTTGAATAAAAACGGTATAGGAATTAGATTAGACAACTTAGAAGAACTAGAAATTGAGAAGTATTTAAATTTAAAATTATCTGATAACTTCCTTAATAACCAAACAAATTTTATCTTATAGCCCGATTTTAAACATTCCTATGAATCTTCCCTAATCTATCAATTATTATTCCACATCTGTTTAATTATTATTATATAACCGAGTAGTACACACTTTCTATTTTTCATTACGTATGACCCTTTCATTATTGCGTTATAGGAATAACCCGCTGTAATGACATTATATTCCCATTACACTGTTATATTTTTTATAAAGGATGGCTCCCTCTTACATATAATGTTTTTCTATTGTTGTCTTCCTCTAATACTTTGTTCTGTCTCTCTTTTGTAATATATCTATTTCATTCTATTGTATTTTGTACCTATATATAACCGATAACTCTCTATTAGAATTTAGTTGTTATATTTACCCAGATGAAGCTTGAGTTAAGCGAAACCGGTTGGTGAAAAATAAAATATAATCGTGGTTTATAAAAACGTGTTTCATTTACTTAATACTATGTCAAACCACAAAGTGATTGCTTCTTATGAAAATATAATTTTCTTATTAGAATCGTGTGTTAATTACAAAAATCATAAATTTTACCTTCTGCGTCCACGCGGTTCGTAAATATAATAAATTTGTGTATATTGTTTGTTTTTTTTTTTATTAAATCTTTAAATTCCATATAAAAAACTAACTAACTAATATGATATAAAGAGAAATAAAAGCATTTAAAAATAATGCAAAGGTTACATATTGAAATTAAAAAAAAAACGTAGGTTTGGTGATAAAAAAAAATGATAAAAGCATACTTTTTGGAAGTTTTAAATAAGTTCAAATGTAAATAATAACAGTAATTATTAACCCATGTAACCGATGTAAGGCAATCATAAATAATCAGTTATATAATGATGTGTGTTGCATTTACACATACCTTCAGCCCTTATCCTCTACCAGTCCTTTTCAAAATTTCAAAATTGCTCTCTGTACTTAAAACACATGGAAGGTCATTTCAAAAATGTAGAATCAGTACAATAAAAGCTTAGTCCCCAAATTTGCAGCATTCGTGCTAGAGGGTTTAACCAGTTCAATTCAACAATTTCCACAAAAATGAGTAACCGACCAAGATCACGTAGCAACTTAGAAATCCCTAAATTTAAAACTAGTGCTTTTCAACTCCATTACGCCTATCCATTTATATACATTTTTTTAATGCCCTCTCGTATAAAATGAAAATATAAAAAAAAAAACAATTCTTTCCAATCACAAATCGACAACTATTAGATAACTCCAACAGTAATTACAAGTTTTAATTTCTTTTCGAATTTTACAAAACTTTTGATTGTAAATAATGTATGTAAATTAGAAAAAAAATATCCCCTAGAAATATTAGATCAGGCCTTTCGAAATATGACTAAAACTAAAATTTATTATTAATTTACAGGTGAAATATAATATAAAACAGTAATTATTGAATGAAACACTAGTATATATTGATTAACTTGGCGGGTTTGCGATAAGCCGACGTAGCTCAACGGTCGGCGACATTTATCTTTTCTCGGAAGGTTTATTCAATTTGGATGAGTGTTTCAGGCTAATAATTATTGTTTATAAAAATAATTGTTACCCTTTGCACTATGCATAAAAATCTTGTCTTAAAAAAAACTTTAGTTTATCAATTAATAAAAATTTATTATGTTTATATCTTGTATGCGCCTTATTGTTGAATTTCTATTATCAGGTACTTTTACTCTTCTATTTTGCAGATAATGTATTTGTAGTAACTATCGTGTACAACAAAACAAACTGTATCTATATTACATTCTTGATGTATTTTATTTCTACACTTACCATTACTGTCCCTACACGCCACTGGTCCCCTACTCAAACACGAGAAATCTTTCTCTATTGACTTGCGTAGTTTTTGTTAAATAAATTAATTTTTTGTTTGTAATTAGCTATTAAGATAAGCCTGTACTTTAAATATTTTTCATGTATTTATATTAAATATTTTTTTAATGTACCTACATTAGGCAGACTACCGAACAAACTATTGAATTAGTCGAATCTGGAGACTACAGGAACATTTAAAAGAATCATATAAGAATCTATTGGGAGACAACCTCTTATGGATTTTAATTGTCTTAGAAAAAATACAGTGGACTTTACCGTATTGCTGAGTATTCGTTTTTTCATTAATCTTGTTAGAACATAATTACAAAGGATTGTTCGATGTCTGTCTTACTGGGAAAATTCCTGTATCGAGACAGACGTAGGAGGTACATACATTAGATAATTAAATAAAAAATATAAGAACAAAGGTATGGAAGTTTGTTGTTGATATATTATATAGATATATAGAATTTTACGTTATATACAGAAATTATATTTTGGTAGTTTTATAATATAGGTAAGAGTAAACATAAAAAAAAATTGTATTGCATTTGTCTAGAGTACAGTACAGTAGAGTAGTTAGCGATAATTGGACTACCTATTTTAATAATCTAAACTTTTATTTCATTTTCAAATTTAGTCAGTGCTTCTATTTGTTCAGTTGTAGCTGATAGTGTATTGTATTATTTGAATGTTATGTATTTAAAGTGTCTTTGTCTAAAACAGTTCTAGCAAAGGAGTTCTTTATTTTTGGTTCGTATATTATGTAGAGTTTGTATTGATTTGAATTGTGCTTTATTGTTTTGGTTAAAATTAACCAGAGTGTTTCTTGCAAAGAGCTGCTTTACGTCCATAACATTGATGACATTGAATATCGTATCGATACTGGTAGACAAAGAAAGTCTTTTTGGGCTTTAATGATGGGATCGAGGGCAGCAGAAGAAGCATCTCACCAACCTATGATACTGTATCCGATGTCTGATTGAAACAGTGAGTAATATACTGATTTATTTATAAGGAATTTGCATATACTCGTATTTGAAAATGTATATAGATTTACGAATTTCATTTTAAGTGCAATAAATATGTTGTTTCCAATTTAAGATTGAGTCAAAAGTTAGTCCTAAATAATAATTATTATTTAGTGGTTCTAGGCACGGGGAGTCACAATATCGGTTAAACATTCGATTTTTCATTGAAACAATATTTTGGTCGAAGTAAATGTTAAGAAAAAGAACTGATTTTAAGGCAATATTATCCACTCCAGAGACTGTCATTGAACTATGATCAAATGAGTTATATCTTCTGGGGGATGCAAGCCATATCAAATCGGTTGTGATAGCATTCAGCTTTAGCCTTTTTTACATATTCGGTTTGAAACCTTAATAATACAGTGTACAATAGATAACCCAAAATCATTCACTTCGCAAGGAGCATAATTTTACATTATACATAAAAGACTGAAATCGACTCCAATCGAACATTGATAAAATTATTGATTCGAGTAAGAGGAATTGAGTTAAATATTTCTAAATGTTTCATTATTTCTTTCACAGGGGCGTATTATACTTGGTTTTACCGGTATACTATGAACTTCCGAAGTTTAAAATGTGTCTCCACTATGAAATATTTTGGTATCGTGTTTGATAGTAGGCTGACATTTCATGTTCATTTTGAAATGAAAATGCTGGGTTTGTCCAAAGTACCGCGAGAAATGTTAAAGACATCCGGGTTTCATAATATTTTGTAACTCATTGGTAAGAAGTAGGCTTGGGAGTAGGTCGATGGTATGGTGCTCACACCAGGTGAAGTATTTTTTCATGTTGGAGAGGATTCCGAAGAAATTTTGTGAGATTTTTCTACCTGGGGGAGTATGGCCACTATCCTACCGATTTTCCATTAGGATTGCTCGGAATGAACCATGAACGGGTCAGAAGGGATGTACATATTTTTACAAGTTTCTTCAGACTGATTCGTGGATGGTTCGAAAGCTCGGATATCGTGGAGAGTATTAATTTCTATGTTCCCGATGGTTATCTCCGTCACCGAGAGCATAGGCTGCTTTTATGTGATAACCACACAAGAGTCCCAGCTGCTCCGAATTGTCTAGAGCCAGTTAGACTATGGCATCCATATCATATGAGATATGTTGTTAGGCTGAAGGTATTGAGAAGGTGAAGGAGATAGAGAAGAGAAAGGTGGGGAAGTACCTGGTTAGTCATATCTGGTCATCAAACACGGCTAAAGCCATTTTAAGCAACGTTTCGATTCTGAATGGTGGTATTTGATCAGGGCGATACTGACAGTATCTACCACTCTTGCTACTTGTTTAATACCAGTATGCATCGTATGCAATTTATTAACATTATATACGTCTACCTTCTTTGTATTAATTTTTCTTATTTGTTATAATTATTTTGGATATTGTATATCCTGTCTTATTTAATAATGTAAATCGTAAGAAATGCCTTATTGTAAAATTTTTAAAGGTAATAAAGTTAATTGAATTGACTTTGATTGAATTTCTCCAAATTATTGTAACGAATAGTCGTGAATCAATATAAAAAGTACCTCAACAACCGTAAGCTACTTTAATAGTATCAACCGGCCAATAGGAGGTTTCAATTGACAGAAACTGCACTATTACGTACACTCTCAGACATGATTAACGTGTAAAAGGCGGTAAACTTGCTCTACTTGCAATACTAAACATGAGTGCTGCTTTCGACATAATGAATCACAAAATATGAATTGATAAACTGAAACACAAATACGGCAATGACAGGTCTGTACTAAAGTGGATAACCACTTATTTGGCTGAGAGATATCAGGCAGTAGCATGTGGGGGTAAGAGATATCCCGAATTTGCTTTATGTTGTGGTGTGCCTTGGGGGTCTGTACTTGGTCCTCTTCTGTTCATATTGTACACCAATGATCTGGAACCATTCAGTTCTTCAGGAGGACTAATTTGCCACTGCTGATTGATTACCTTCTTCTTAAAAATTATGCTCCTTGCGAAGTGAATGATTTTGGGTTATATATTGTACACTGTATTATTAAGGTTTCAAACCGAATATGTAAAAAAGGCTAAAGCTGAATGCTATCACAACCGATTTGATATGGCTTGCATCCCCCAGAAGATATAACTCATTTGATCATAGTTCAATGACAGTCTCTGGAGTGGATAATATTGCCTTAAAATCAGTTCTTTTTCTTAACATTTACTTCGACCAAAATATTGTTTCAATGAAAAATCGAATGTTTAACCGATATTGTGACTCCCCGTGCCTAGAACCACTAAATAATAATTATTATTTAGGACTAACTTTTGACTCAATCTTAAATTGGAAACAACATATTTATTGCACTAAAAATGAAATTCGTAAATCTATATACATTTTCAAATACGAGTATATGCAAATTCCTTATAAATAAATCAGTATATTACTCACTGTTTCAATCAGACATCGGATACAGTATCATAGGTTGGTGAGATGCTTCTTCTGCTGCCCTCGATCCCATCATTAAAGCCCAAAAAGACTTTCTTTGTCTACCAGTATCGATACGATATTCAATGTCATCAATGTTATGGACGTAAAGCAGCTCTTTGCAAGAAACACTCTGGTTAATTTTAACCAAAACAATAAAGCACAATTCAAATCAATACAAACTCTACATAATATACGAACCAAAAATAAAGAACTCCTTTGCTAGAACTGTTTTAGACAAAGACACTTTAAATACATAACATTCAAATAATACAATACACTATCAGCTACAACTGAACAAATAGAAGCACTGACTAAATTTGAAAATGAAATAAAAGTTTAGATTATTAAAATAGGTAGTCCAATTATCGCTAACTACTCTACTGTACTGTACTCTAGACAAATGCAATACAATTTTTTTTTATGTTTACTCTTACCTATATTATAAAACTACCAAAATATAATTTCTGTATATAACGTAAAATTCTATATATCTATATAATATATCAACAACAAACTTCCATACCTTTGTTCTTATATTTTTTATTTAATTATCTAATGTATGTACCTCCTACGTCTGTCTCGATACAGGAATTTTCCCAGTAAGACAGACATCGAACAATCCTTTGTAATTATGTTCTAACAAGATTAATGAAAAAACGAATACTCAGCAATACGGTAAAGTCCACTGTATTTTTTCTAAGACAATTAAAATCCATAAGAGGTTGTCTCCCAATAGATTCTTATATGATTCTTTTAAATGTTCCTGTAGTCTCCAGATTCGACTAATTCAATAGTTTGTTCGGTAGTCTGCCTAATGTAGGTACATTAAAAAAATATTTAATATAAATACATGAAAAATATTTAAAGTACAGGCTTATCTTAATAGCTAATTACAAACAAAAAATTAATTTATTTAACAAAAACTACGCAAGTCAATAGAGAAAGATTTCTCGTGTTTGAGTAGGGGACCAGTGGCGTGTAGGGACAGTAATGGTAAGTGTAGAAATAAAATACATCAAGAATGTAATATAGATACAGTTTGTTTTGTTGTACACGATAGTTACTACAAATACATTATCTGCAAAATAGAAGAGTAAAAGTACCTGATAATAGAAATTCAACAATAAGGCGCATACAAGATATAAACATAATAAATTTTTATTAATTGATAAACTAAAGTTTTTTTTAAGACAAGATTTTTATGCATAGTGCAAAGGGAAACAATTATTTTTATAAACAATAATTATTAGCCTGAAACACTCATCCAAATTGAATAAACCTTCCGAGAAAAGATAAATGTCGCCGACAGGACTCGAACCTGCACCCTTCTGATTACCGGTCAGATGCTCTACCGTTGAGCTACGTCGGCTTCGCTTAACTCAAGCTTCATCTGGGTAAATATAACAACTAAATTCTAATACAGAGTTATCGGTTATATATGTATCTAACCCCTATTACCTGTTCTGTTATAATTACTTGCCTCCCATAAATGCCCGATTTAATTCCCGAGAGAGAGAGATTCAGTATAACATAGGCAGGATGTCTGTTTTTTTAGGTTAAATCAATCGTATGTTTTGATGTAAATATAATGAGTACCCTCTCACAATAAACCCTGTACTGAGAACTGGACTCTTTCATTTGAATGGTATGGGCTCCTTGTTTCCTTGGCCAGATATGAGGCGGAAGCCGATCTACGAACTTGAGAGACGGAGTTACTCCTCTACCCTACAGAGCTAGTCGAGGTGAGCTGAGACTCGACCGTCTCAACAGTTGGCCTTCCGATAACCATAACATTTATTTTTCTTGTGATCTCCCCCTTGAGGCCCTTCATACTGCCGCCCCAGAGTGCGGCTTGTTGCCCAACCTTCACACTGGCGCCCCGTCAGGGCCGTTGCAATTTGTTATTCAATGTTTTACAATATTTTTTTATAAAAAATTATGATAAATTACTTACTCTAATCAATTTTTGTTTATGTTTATAATTTGTCTATTCTTTCATTATTGTGTTCTATGTTTTTCATTTGTCTATACTAGACACTATTAATTTTGAGTATTTCATATATTTCAGATCAAGAACGTATCGCTTTTGAAACATGTTGATATGTGTACATTAATAAAGTGGTGAATACAAAATAGTTTTTAATTTATTTATTAATTACGACGCCAAAAAGTGAATACCAATCTTTTGAGGAAATTATAATTTAATTACACTGTATTTTTAAAACATTATAATTGTTATTTCCATATCCTAAGTTGTTATTAATTATTACATAATTTCCTTACATGTTATTTTAGTTAAATAATTATTCTAGGCTTTTCCGTTTAAAAATAATATAGCCCACACATAGGCAAAAGTAGGTACACAGAGCCTCGGGCTATAGAGTGACTTGCTCATTATTGTTGATTCTGTTTATTAATAATTCCCGCAATAAATATTCCGGGCCCTTAAAGCCTCCGCTTAATAACTCCAGACAAAGGATGAAAGGGGAGAAGGAAGAATAAACTGTGAAGTGAATCTAGTGAAACTGTTTCTCGAGTTAAACGTGTTTTAGACGAAACGGGATATTTTTCACAATGGTTCAGATTTAAGGTTCATCAAATGATTTGGAGAATGTATGGATTTGGAGTGCTATAATGAAAACACTTGTTATATTAACTATAATGCAGAAATCAGTTTTTTTATTGTAAAAACTGGCAGTAAACTCTGGCGTTATAAAATACGCAATGTATTACATGGAAATCCGATGCATATCACAAAACTTTTTTTATCATGAGCTACATAACTATGTTGCTTTGAAACATAAAATGACTTTTTTTCAAATTTAGAGACGCCATTTTCTGTGATCCAAATGTTTACAATATCACATCAATTACCATGCTATTTTTTAGAAGGTACTAGCTGTTATGTACCCGGCCTTGCTCGATTTTTATTTTTATTTTTTAATAGAGTTATGAAGTTGTAAATTCTTCCTTATCGTTATGGTGCCATAATTGATTTGACAGCGAAAGTAACTATCTCTTTATAAAGAAACAAAGAAACGTTCATTTGAAAATTTTATATCATTCCAAACAATATATCTAAATAATAAAGTTTTTAAGTAGGTATCTACATGCGTTTTCCACTTTGAAAATATTCTACTGAAACAAACCTTCTTATTTTGCAAATGTAATCTGTAGCTAACCAAAGTGGTATATCTATGGGCTAACATCAATACAGTGCTGATACCAACCTTGATGTATGGCAGTGAGGCATGGATCTGGCAGAGGAAGGATGAAAGTAGACTGAATGCTGTAGAAATGAGATCTCTGAGACAAATGTGTGGTAAAACCATGTATGATCGAGTGAAAAATGTTGAGATTCGTAAAGAATGCAAGGCTGATGTAAGCGTAGTGAGCAAGATTAAGAAAGGGACGCTTAGATGGTTTGGGCATGTAGAGCGATTGAACGAAGAAAGGAGTGTAAGGAGAATATATGACGCGAATGTGAATGGAAGAAGAAGCCGGGGACGCCTGAGGAAGACATGTCACGATCAAGTGAATCAAATACTCGAGTCGGGCCATGTCAGAAGTCGGAATAACAGAGGAGAATGTATGAGGCGTTGTATGAATGTGAATGAAGCAAGAAGTGTTTGCCAAGATCGAGTTGTTTGGCGGTCCGTCCTCTCTGCCTACCCCTGCGGAGAAACGGCGTGATAGTTAGTTAGTTAGTTAGTTAACCTCAATACAACATAGCGGGTTCAATGTTTTTCATACTAATTTTAAAACGCTATAGATTCGATTTCATTCAAAGTATTCTCTTAACCTTCCCGGCACTAATAAGAACAAACTGTGGTATTTTCAGCGACATCAGTCAATTAATTTTTGAGAAAATCGAGGACAGACAGACAAACATTCTTTTTTATATATGGAGATATGAACATACCCTGGTTAGGAATAATCTCAATATAATTTGATTTCCTCCTGATCAGATCAGGAAAAAAATGCCTCATTCATCAAAAATGTTCACAGAGAAGTACATAGAGTACATAATGACTTTGAAAAAATAGAAACCACCATCTTTGTATCCGGAAAATTCATTTAAAAAATCACAAAAATACTCACGGTTAATGTGATCATGTTTGTGTTTAACCATTTGTGAGCATATTAAGCGGCGTCTATTCCATTCAAAATTTTATTTGTTCCTCTCTGAGATACTGTCTCTTTTCCTCCGTTCACTATCTTTATCATAACGTGTCTCTGTATTTTTATTAACTTTATGTGATTACGGTCCTGAATAAGGTTGAAATCAACTGATATCGGTCGACAATGTACACAAGTGGCTCAAAACAAATAGTTTTTTCATTTAAATACAATTTCAAACCACAAAGACAATACTTTATTGGATAATTTGATAATCTTTTCATCATCAGTGTTCAAAATTGGTTATTTGCAAAGGGAATAAATTATTTCAAAGAAAGTCTTACATCTTTAAATAGGTTAATTACAGTTATTATTTACTAAATAACTCATTTAAAAATGAAAGCCATTTTATTTTAATAATTGTTCTCGTGTTTAATTCATAGAATACTATATCATTTTTACTTGAAATTTAATGTAAACCAAATTTAACAATGTTATTATTAAGTTCCGTAAGTATTTACTTTTATTATTGTGACAGCTGTTTCGGCGTTCACGGACATTTTCAAACTGTAGTTAAGGCCATATTGTGACGTAATACTAATATAATACGATTTATGATATTGGTGGCCGAACTTAAGAACTTAATTGCAGAACTTATTAATAACATTATAAAGTTTGATTTACGTTAAAGAAAAAATAAATAAAATTATCTCATCTTTTTTATATAATAATTACCCTTTTTAATAAAAATAAAAATCGTATTGTAATGGACTTCCGTCATGAATTGACAATTTCAAAATCAGCAATAATTATTTTATTTTACTCTATCTGTTTTCATTTTTCTCTTCAATACGTAACTTTTCATTATTTTAATTCAATTTTTTTTCTTCATAAAATATAGATTGTAGGTATATAACAAATATTATTATACACAACAAATTTCGACTACTATAATACGGGCACGTGGCTAGTTTTCTGGTAGAAAATAATGTAAATTCTCTACCAAAACTTTATTATCCGAAAAATAAAATAAAAAGAATTAAATTAAATTACTGAAATACCGACCCAATTCAAGTTTTTTTAATGCTAAGCATCAAAATGATAATGCATTTGAATTGTTAGTTTTTAATATAAATCAAGTCTCTGAAGCTTGTCGCAGGTCGATGAGTTTGTGTATTTGGGAAGTACGTTTACGAGATATGGAAAGACTGGTAGGGATATTGAAAGAAGGGTGAATGCAGGAAACTTCATTAACGGAGGACTGAACGCGGTTGGTCCAAACAAAAAGTTGTCCAAAGAAGCGACACGAGAAGTCCCCAACGGAGTGCTGATACCAACCCTGATGTATGGCAGAACGGTAAACCATGTACGATCGTGTGAAAAATGTTGGGATTTGTAAAGAACGCAAGGCGTAATCAAAAAGATTAAGGAAGGGACGCTTAGATGGTTCGGGCATGTAGCAAAGAAAGGAGTGTAATGAGAATATGTGACGGGAATGTGAATCGAAGAAGGAGCCGGAAGACGGAAGACACTTTTAAAAAAAAAATTACACATATATATATTTTTTTAATTTAATGTAAATCAAATTTAATAATGTTATTATTAAGTTCTGCAAGTATTATTTAGTTTTTATAATAAGTCATCGCAATGTGGATTAACCACACTTTGAAAATGGCCTTAACCGCCGAAACAGCTGTCACAATAATAACAACTAAATAAATAATAACATTATTAAATTTGATTTAAAGTTAATGAGTTCTACGAATTAAACACAAAAACAATTATTAATTAAGAAGCCGGGAACGTCCGAGAAATACATGGCACGATCAAGTGAATCAAATACTTGAGTACACATGTCAGAAGTCAGAATAACAGAAGAAAATGTATGAGACGTTGTATGAATGTGAATGAAGCAAGAAGTGTATGCCAAGATCTAAGCGGTCCGTTCTCTATGCCTACCCGTGCGGGGAAACGGAGTGATGGTTAGTTAGTTAATCAAGTCTCTGAAGCCGTTGTGATATTCATTATATAAAATTTTATTAAAATTTTTATTTTTCCTAAAATAAAACGCCGGCCATGCATTATTAATAAGTAACTATATTATAAAAATTGACATCGCGTAGAAAAAGAGAAAATTTGCCAAAAAACCTGTTATTATTGTCAAATTGGCTTATCATAGTACTTTTTGATGTTGTGACATTATTTATTTGTTGGTAAATATTTTTACCTCATAAATAAACAAAAAAAGTTGGTAATTTCAATTGCTTTGCTAAATCCAATGTACTGATTTTCAAGATCATTCCATAATATTTAATAATGCATCCATGGAATTCGGTGTTTCGGATCATCCCACGAAATTTACT
Source organism: Halesus radiatus (assembly GCA_022606495.2). Taxonomy (NCBI): domain Eukaryota; kingdom Metazoa; phylum Arthropoda; class Insecta; order Trichoptera; family Limnephilidae; genus Halesus; species Halesus radiatus. Next base: position 52,092 of record JAHDVE020002080.1, read on the forward strand.
ATAAGCGACTGATTCTATAAACCAGTGAACACTTTTATTGAAGACTGCTGTATATATTGTTAATAATGTAGTTAGTTCATAGGTATTTGTGCTTCGTACAGCAACGTACACGTATCATGTGGGTAGAAATAACAAGGAACGTAAATTATATAAAGACTTGGTAAATTCCCCTTAATACAAGCTTTACGTATTAAACCAGAGCTGTTCAGTGACGGCTCGCGGGCGGCATCCGGCCACAGGTTTTTGTTTTCACAGGCGAAAAGAAACAATTTCAATTAAAAAATGAATTAAAAAATATAATTTGCATTCACCACCTTATTAATATACACATGTAGTAAAACCACGAATGATCATGTGAAAAATGTTGAGATTCCCAAATAATGCAAGGCTGTTGTAATCGTAATGAGTAAGATTAAGAAAAGGATGCTTAGATGGTTTGGACATGTAGAGCGAATTAACGAAAAAAGGAGTGTTAGGAGAATATATGACACGAATGTGAATGGAAGAAGAAGCCGGGGGTGCCCGACGAAGATATGGCGTGATCAAGTGAATGAAATACTTGAGTTGGGCCATGTTAGAAGTTAGAATAACCGAAGAGATTTCATAAGACGATGTATGAATGAAGAAAGGAGTATGTGCCGAGACCAAGTTGTTTGGCGGTTCATTCTATCTGCCTGCCCCTGCGGATAAACAGCGTGATGTTTAGTTAGGTGGTTGGTTATATTAGAAATCGAACATTTTGTTCACATTGTTTGTATTTTCACTTCGATGTGAAGAATGAACTAAGTGAATAATTTATTAATATAATTAATAAGAGGAACTTACCACTGTTTTTATTATATCAATATCTACGTGTTTCAGAAGCAAAGATTTCCTCATCAGGATAACAATATACTAAAAAATAATGACGCTAAAATAATGAAAGTAGAGATAAATAATAAATAAATAGACAAATAACAAATATAAACAAAAAATATCAATAAGTGATCAAAGTAGGTAATAAAAAATGTAAAAATAGTCGACAAAAGTAAACATCATAAAAAAAATATTTTAAAAATATATTTTTTTATTAATAATAATATAAATAAAATAAACAAAATAATAAAGTATACAAATTAAATCAATAATGTTTATTATTATTAAAAATTACATTAATAATATTCTAAATATATGTATTATTGTGAAAATAAATAATGAAATAGGCTTCTTCTTAAAATATATTTGTTTACTAACAATATTTAGATATATAGATAAAGAATAGGAAGTAATATTTGTACAGCGCCTTTGTGGTGATTTTTTACAAAAACGACGCTATAAAAACCATCTAATTATTATTATTATTATTGTTTAATTTACACCATAAAATCGTTTTGAAATATTCACGTATATTTTAAAGAGTTTAGTTTTATTTATTTGGTCTGATTGGTCATTAATACAGCGCATTTCCATGGGGAGGTTATTGTAATTTTTTTAAGATTAAAAAAAAAAAAAAACCGTTGCTGCCCGTGAATATTTTTTATCCAAGGTTTACCAGCCCCGCCTAACATAATGAAAAACCCCACCCTAGATTAAGATATTTCTTGTAGCAAACTGTAACTACATACCTCCTTCATCTTAATTTAAGAGTGTCTCGTTCTTGACCTCTGAACTTTGATTATTAATTAAGTATTAATGAAGTCGCCAGGAGACACTGCCGTGTTTGGTGAAACATTTCGCGTCGGCGGCATGGATCGAGTTTCCTAAGGAAGAAAAAGCTACTTGCCCCCCGAGGGACCGGGATCATGTACTTCATTATGTATCAAGAATCTAAACAAATATTTTAGTTACTAATATCACAATTTATACCCCGGAGAACCCCGAAGGAAAGCATCAGAAGTTATCAAACACAACCATAATTACTGTCTTGATTTTTAAATTTTGTTTGAACTTCTTCTTTCTTAACTTTTCATGAGATTTGAACTCTTCGTAGATAGTTTTTTGTGTCCTCGAAATATTTTATATGAATAAAAGAAATAAAAATTACTTCGATTTCACCATTTAAAAAAATATATAAACATGTATCAAGAATATAAAGTATTAATAATTAGTATTCTATATATACCCGATGAGGAAAGCTTCGTTTTCGAAACATGTTAATATGTTTATATTGATAAAGTAGTAAATACAAAGTAAATTTTAATTAATTTATTAATAATAATGTCACAAGGTGAATACCAATCTTTTGAAGAAATTATATTCTATGTGAAGTTTTATCTCTCTTATTTTAACACTGCATCTCTTCTTGCCAAGGCTAGTTTTCAAATGCGTAAATATCGACTTACAAAATCGCATTTAGGACACATGACTCGTTGTGCTCGTGCGCTGTGTGCGCTCTTGTGTGTTGAGTTGCTCGCAAGCACTGTAAAGGGGATCAATGCCGCTCTTTCCCGCGAGCAGGCTTCGTTGAAATACCTATATAACAGACTTAACATGTCTACATGAACACCGCAGAGCAATTGATACACAAATATGCCCAAAGACGCAAGAGGAAGAAACAAAAATTAGGAGGGTGAACTAGGGGTGCCGTCAATTTAAATAAAACAGTAAGGAAAAGGTTCGGCTTGTTTGTAAAAACCAAATATTTTGTTTGAGTATTTAGTTTGACTCTTTCATAAGTATTTTATAATTTGCTTACCGCCGTAAAAATCTCCCGAAACAAACGTGGACTGCAATGGGTGTCGCGTGACCTTTGCTTCCAGTCGTCGAAATGGTACGTTATGGCAAGTCTATTCGTTATGACGTCAGTGATGTGCATACATTTTGATCACAGTTGATCTGAACAACGGAATGCTAATCTTTACGTTTCGCAGAGTCAAGCCGATTTATATGAGTATTTGAGTCTTCAGTTCAGTGGTTGCAATCAAATTCATCTGTAGAGCATATCTCGTCTTATCTCTATCGGCATAGGGTACTGTGTATGTCGAATAGAAGGAAGTTATATCAAATGTGTCTAATATACAAATTGATGGATTCAGAAGTTCCTACCTACCTGTTTGATGAACTGTAGTGGTCCCGTGACTCTAATGCACACATTACACGCCAAAAAGACCATTTGCTTGTTCTCCCCAGACATCGAAACACTGTATTTGAGGGTAGTTATAGGTATTCCTCAACAGAACTTTGGAATGAAATACCACTGTTTAATCGAAGGTCGAAATTGCTGCAGTGTTTCAAGAAGTTGTACAGAGAATAGTTGCTGACAGCACAATCGCACACCATAATTGATAAATTATGAAATGGATGCTTGTATTCGTGATTTTGTAATTTTCGTACTTTTATTTTTAGATTTAAAATAATTTTTATTGTAAAAAAAATTTTTTTGTAGAAATTTTATATATAATAGTTAAAAGTTTATTGACCTTTATGTAACTTCATTTATTTTTTGTAGGCACAGCTGAAAATCAGCTGCACTCCAGCTCTGGAATGTATAGTCGAGCAGTGACCTTTTTGTCAATTACTAAAACTAAATTTTATGTTACAATAAATTGTGTAAAGTAGCAAGTTATTGACAAATAAGCGTTTTTATTATTTGTTTATATTATTTTTATAAAAAAATAGAAATAAAATTAATATTGCACCTTTGAAAGTTTGTTTCCAGAGACACGATGCCTTGAACTCTGAGAAAATGATGGGTGATTATTTCATGGGTTATAAATATTATTATTATTTAAGTTTTTAACGAGAATATACATTTGACCAGCTGTATGTAAATTGGAATATCCCTTACCCTCCCCCCTGTAGCGCAAGAGCGCATTCCAGAAAGGTGAGGCAGTCACACGATGACTTGAAAATTGTACAATATTTTGTAATCCCGTAAATGAATCTTTTTATTTTAATATTTCAGGTTTTAACCACCAGTGAATATTATGGTTTTGTAATAAATTGTCGAAGACATGTTAAAATATATTTACTGCAATTTTTTTCGAAAAATGCGTTAATAGATCTAAAATTCATTGTGTAACGTTGCGTTACAAGATGGCTATGTGGAGGTATTTTTTTACACGGTAAGGAGAAGGTTAATCCAGTAGGACTGGATGGATAGTAAAAACCCAATCTGCCATTTTACATGAGATATGGTACATTTAAAAAAATAGGAATATAAAAATATGAACATAATCGTCGCATGAAAGCAATGCTGCTGTAACCATCACTATCCATAAAAATGCTCTGTATACACTATTCCAGAGGGTTTTATTTTTTACGTCGATCTATCTGGGTCCCATGACTCTAAAATGAAAAATAAGATCTGTACGAAGTTGGAAAATATTTCTTTTTGTCAATATTATGTTTTTTAATTGATATATAAGCCTCAAAATCCTGCGTTTTTTACATGGCCTTGGCTGTCACAGCAATATTGCTTTCCTGCGATGATGTATAAAAAGAAAATGACACTGAAAATAAAAGAAAGAAATAAGAAAACAAATAAAAGAAAGAAAGAAATAATAAAGAAATAAGTTAATAACATAAAATAATTTAAATTAAATTAAGTGATGGTCTTTCAGGGTGGTAGACGAATCATCTGCATCCATCGCTCATATTGTGGAGAGCTGAGCCACTTAGATGCAGCCACGACAATGACGTTGGTTGACTTCCGTGTCCTGCCCCAGAAGCTGGATAGTCGATGGCCAAGTAAGGCGGGGAATGAGTGGACTCTTCCTTAAGTTAACGTGGTAGAGGCACCGCAGGACCTTAGAAGTTGCAGAAGTTGCATGAATGCGTTGTTGTAGCACTTGCTTGTCCCATTGCGTCCATGGCTCACATGTGTATAGGGGAGTATAGTATATCTTAAAAGCAGTTTCCTGACATCGTCGCTACAGTGGTAGAACCTTGAGAGCATTCCGACGCATATATTATTGGCTCTTCTTTGTCGTTCCATATCTTCCATATCGTTCATGTCTTCTGCAAGGATATGTCCCAGATATTCAACCCGTGAGGCCACGTCCAGTGAATGTACGATATCCTAGAACAGTATACGGAGAAATTCACCGCGGAAAGATTACCACATACAATTCAGCGCGTTGCATATTATTTGCCATTAGTTGGAAGTGGATTTTTTCAATGAAGTTATTTAGTACAAATATAATAATAGTGTATTAAATGGAAATAAATCACTGACGTCAGAATTGATTGACTTGCCCTAGTACGATTTTGACGGCTGGAGGCAAAGGTCAAATGAAACCCATTTTGGCACCAGCTTAGTTATTTGCCGTATACGCGTTAATTTCGCGTATACGAATTTTGATTGCGGTAAGCAAATTACAAAACATTTATAAAAAGGGTGAAACTAAACACTCTTACAAGATATTCGATTTTTGCAAACGAGCCGAACCTTTTTACTTAGACCTTATCTGTTGTACTTATATTATTCTTATTTTGGTTTCTACCCCTGCGTGTTAGGGCATCTCTATTTATTATTTGCTCTGTGAAATAAATCCTGTTAAGCTTGGTTAGATTGGGTTAGATTAATTTGTTACTTGTAGTATAAACAGTCCTAAATTTTATTTTATCAATTGTGTTCGGCGACCTTTCCGCGGTGAATTGTGGGTGGTGAATGTTCTTAGAACATATTGTTTCAAATGTGTGTTTTACCTTCAAACCTTCTATATGCACACATTAACAAATGATTACTTTATACGTATACGAATATATTGATTTTACTAATGAGGTCGATTGGTCTCACTAATTAATTATTGTTTGCCTTTAAAACGTTAAATTTACACGTATACAAAGGCACTTCTGAGTAATGTGATCTTAATTAAGATTATTAATTAAATTTCCTAAATTAATATGTGCATAGCATACGAGCATACGTTCAGATCACTCAAAGCGGAAATAAGGGGAAACCTGTAAATAAATATTTACTACCGTTTTGACAGTTGCACCCAACGGAGGTAATTACATTTTATTATTATTCCCACACACCAATTCATCATTTTATGCTTGCAAATTGGTACTTGAGTTTATTTTATTTTATTATATCGAAATTTGAATCATAATTTGTTAGGGAGGTAGGAAAAGTGTATACAGTGTAGTGTAATGAAGTGCGTAGGGTTGTCAACTTTATAGTGCAGTGTACTGAAAAGTGTACCGATTTACCAGTTGCTCCCAGACCCCGTGCAATAACCTATTTTTATTAACATTTTTGATTAACTCACCTCCTTTAATAAATTTTTATTTATGTTTACAATTTGTCTATTCTTACATTATTGTGATCTATGTTTATAATTTGTCTATAGTTGACATTACTTTCGCTTTTATCGTTGATTCGTTATTTCGTTGTTTCTTTGTTACGTTGTTTCGTTGTTTCGATGTTTCGATGTTTCGATGTTTCGTTGTTTCGTTGTTTCGTTGTATCGTTGTTTCGTTGTTTCGTTGTTTCGTTGTTTCGTTGTTTCGTTGTTTCGTTGTTTCGTTGTTTCGTTGTTTCGTTGTTTCGTTGTTTCGTTGTTTCGATGTTTCGATGTTTCGTTGTTTCGTTGTATCGTTGTTTCGTTGTTTCGTTGTTTCGTTGTTTCGTTGTTTCGTTGTTTCGTTGTTTCGTTGTGTCGTTGTTTCGTTGTTTCGTTGTTTCGTTGTTTCGTTGTTTCGTTGTTTCGTTGTTTCGTTGTTTCGTTGTTTCGTTGTTTCGTTGTTTCGTTGTTTCGTTGTTTCGTTGTTTCGTTGTTTCGTTGTTTCGTTGTTTCGTTGTTTCGTTGTTTCGTTGTGTCGTTGTTTCGTTGTTTCGTTGTTTCGTTGTTTCGTTGTTTCGTTGTTTCGTTGTTTCGTTGTTTCGTTGTTTCGTTGTTTCGTTGTTTCGTTGTTTCGTTGTTGCGTTGTTTTTCGTTTTTCGTTTTTGTTTTTGTTTTTGTTTTTGTTTTTGTTTTTTTTTTTGTTATTTTTTCATTTCTTACCAATTACTTAAAGTTTTATCCGCCTTGTTCTTTTCCGAGGCAAAAATATCTTATAAACGAAAGTTTTATGTCTGCACGGGGAAGTTCACTGCGTGTTTCATTAATTATGGAAAATATAAAATAATATAAGTACACAAATGTACAAATTAACATAACCCCCTGACGCGTCGTGGTAACATATATGCTATTGCTGCCATCCTTTTTTTCTTGGAAAAAACGGTAGCAGTATCATGAAAATTATTTGAAAAATGCTACTGCACATTGAGAAATACTGCTATAAAGCGCCTAAACTTTTCATAATAAATATATGCTATTTTCAAAATACTTTAAAAAAAATAAATCCAGCTTCTTATGAACACTTTAAAATATTTCCCGTTCTATACATACACAAGCAAAAGATTTTAATAGAAGAGTATTTAGAAAAAACAGACATCAACAAATAATTGTGTTTAAGTTTTCAGGGAAACTTTAATGCTTTAAGTAACATTTCCAATACTGAGCTTACCCTAATAATAAAAATACGAGCATTCTAAACACTTTTATTTACCCACTACTCGATTAGTTTGGCATATCATGACGGAATGACATGTGATCGTCAAAGACACTATGAACAAACAGCTGTGATTACTGCGGCGTACGGTGATACCTACTTTAAATAGAAAAGTTCCGCGATGAAAAGGTTAAAGGTGAGTACCTACGCATGCAATAATTATTCAAATAAACAGCGGGAAGGTGTAATAATAAAATACGAGTATGTACCCAAACGCGCCGGTATCACGTGTAATTATAAAACTCACTTTAAATATACGACCGCGTGATTTCATAAAGGTTAAAGGCCAATATTTTGATTTATAATATTTAAATTGCGAACATAGTTAAAATGGCCATGACCTTGCTTCTAGGAAATTTAACGTGCCGTTGATGAAGTGGAGAAAAAAATTGCATTGAATTTTTTTGGGATGACTTCTTTTTCCTAGATATAAGTAAGTGCTACGTTTATCAGAGGTGAACTTTTTAAAAATTCAGGTGGAAAAATGTGATATTTCCTTACCTGTAATGATTGTTACGTAACAAATGGAAGATCCTAGAATAGTTCTAGCTTCTCGGTTACAATAGCCCGGCATCCAATAACACGACAGCCTGCCGACGGGTACGATAATCAACCAATCGGTGATTTCCCCCCACCCAGCGTGGTTAATCAACCAATGAGGGCTAGCGGAACAGATCATTACTGGCCGCATGGAACGGCGTAGCTCGCGAAGCGACTCCGCCGTCCGTCAGCGCTCTCTTGCCGTCCTCCGAGCTATCACCTGCGTGCTCCGTTAGAGCTCGCAGTCCCTTTCATTTATTGCATCATTCGAGTCCACAATTTAAAACATCAATTGCACATGGGCTTGAGGCCCCTTGCAGATAGTTCCCATACACCCTTGTAAAACACCTAAAATGGTGTCCTTTTTAACTGTTAAACTCAGTGTGAGGATATTTAACGCATGTCCTCATTGTACGATGAACTCGCAGTCAACCCCTCGGCCATGGCGTCACCGAACCATCATGCTCATGAAAGCTGCCAACACCTTCTCTCATGTGCTGTACTTGTGTGTCTTCCCTCATTAACTTGCCCGGTTAGAACTCATTCAGAGAGAGGAATAGTCTAGAACAGAGTAGGTGCCTACTTCTTGGCGAACTCTTCAAGTAACGTGTGTGACCATGTCTTTGTTACAATAAGGCCTTCCCTTCAATTATAAGGCCGCGGCCCACTCATATGAACTTGAGAGAGAGGAAATCTCCGTGCAGTACCGATACTGAGCTAATGTCCTGACGACGCCGGAACCCGCCTAGAATACGATCTCCGGGTGAGTCACACTGTTATTCTTACACCGCCTCTAATTTGCCCACAGCTCTCCTTTCAGCATCCCCGCCTTAACACGCCGCCCAACGTGGCGCTCCTCCCCCTTTTTCCCCTACTTCCCCGCCTTAACTCTGGACGCACGAGTGTGGTGTTATTTCCATTTGTGACACTTGCGCCCATCGGGGTGCTAAATTCCATTTGTAACACTGACTTCCATCGTGGGGCTTTCCTTCTTCCCGACCTCCTCCTCTTTTCCCCCAATTCCCACTCCTAATACTGCTGCAATTTCATCTGTAACATGATTAATTAACACTGTTGCAGGAACAAAAGACAGATCGGAAATATAGTTGGCAAACCAGGTTTCGATCTTTTTTGCATCGAACAACTTTCTCATTGACATATTGAGATAGCTGCTATGTTTCTGGGAGTTGACCTAGAGTGGGATAACTTAAAAAAACAAAATTTCACTTTCAAGAACTTTCCTGCCCCTCGCACGTGTATTATGAGATATCCTGTATACCTACTTCATACATACTCATTAATTTAGTAGTTCAAATAAACAATTTATTCCAAGAAATCTTACGATAAATTGACTTCTCAAGCAAGATTATGTATCAAGCGCTACTCAATCGTATTCCTGTTAATTATCACATAGTGAGTTAACCCGAATAGACACCGGTAATCACTAATAATCCGATAGCATGTACTATAGGCTCACCTGTGTATAAGGATAACACGGTTTACGTAGTTTCTGTACAATTTCTTAGAAATAAGGTTAATAACGAATTGAGTATAACTTTTAGAATTTCCATTTTTTGATCTGATTGGTGGATATTTTATTTTTTTATTAGTTTCTATATAATTTTGATATCTTAAGGTAAGGCATAAACATTAAAAATACATATATATTACCAATTTTTTTGATAGTCCTCCTCATTAGGAGATCCTGTGCTGAGGCGGACCAGCTTTTGCATAAAGGGATTTCAGCGACTTCTATATTTCAACTTCAAGGTTAGGGTAGGGTATTTCCAGTAATTTCTATGACGTTTTTTTGAGAATAGTAGTCAGTTCTTGTTCTGGTAATTCTTTAAGCCAAGTTTTGCTGGAATTAATGCAATTATTGATTGAATTACTTTTTTTGATATTAAGTTTGTTATATAATTTTACAGCTAAAAATTCAGAGCTTCTTTGTCCAAAAGTAGTATTGAATTTAGGTATATTAATCTCGTCTAGTTGATTTGTTCTGGTATTTTAATTTTCTCATTTTTAAGATTATTGACGAGAATATTATTGGCAAAGATTTTTTGGGTACTTGGAACGTTGAAATGTTTAAAAATTTCCGTAGTTGATGTCCTTATGGAGACCTTTAAAATGGTATTTATTATGCATTTCTGGGTTGTATTTAATGGTTTCATGTAATTTGATGCAGCTGAGCCCCATCCAAAAATACCATATTCCAAATGAGAGTGACAAAAAGCATAATATACTCTATTTACATCCTCGATTGACAAGATATTACGTAATTTTTGAAGAAATAGATGAGTTTTGTGAGCTTTTTCGAAGTTCGGTATTAACCGAAGTTCGAGTCCGAGATGCGACTGAAATCTTTTTAATTTCTTTTTGTTTTTTCGGTTTCGTGGTTCATTTGGGATGTGTTAATATTATCTTCTTCAATGATTAAAATATTACAATGAGGTTTACAAACTTCAATAAGTTATGAAAAATAAATTGAATATTTCTTTCCAGACTTGTAAAATAAGTCAATAGATGTCTCATATAAATAATAATCGGGTAGGTATATCCGAGACTCTATCCCGATTACAATTGAGTTCTGGATGAAACTTTGCAATCATCATAAGTATAGCAGCCAATAATATGGGATTTATAAAAAAAGCAGGATAATATTAACAAATCTTGAACATGAAGTATGATATCGGCGTAAATGGCGTAAATTGAACTGGTCGCATTAGCTAAGTTGGTTAAGCGGTTACCCCGGATAGGTAGAGGTCTTGGGTTCGAGTCCCAGATGCGACTGAAATCTTTATAATTTCTGTTGTTTTTTCGGTTTCGTGGTTCATTTGGGATGTGTTAATATTATCTTCTTCAATGGTTAAATATTTAGTTTTACTCACATTTAATGTAAACGAGTTCACTTTTAACCAGTTTTGAAATACAGCCAAGCCATGCTCTCCCTCTTTGAAGGTATTTGTCCATTCTTGTTCATGAAAAATAATAACAGTTAATCATTGAAGAAAATAATATTAACATTGCCTAAATGAAAGATGGAACCGGACAAAAGGACCGAAACTAAAAAGATTTCAGTTCCATCTGGGTAATAATAAATAATTGAATTCTTTAGACTTTTATAAAAAGTCAATACATGTCTGTCTCATATAAATAAAAAGTCGGATTTTAACCCGAAACACTGTTTATCTTTGCAATTGAGTTCGGGTAGAACTTTGTAAACATCATAAAAATAGCTGCCAATAGTATGAGATTAAAAGTGGAAAATAATTTTTACAAATCTTGAATTTGAGATATGATATCGATGAAGATGACACAAATTGAACTGGTCTCATTAGCTAAGTCAGTTGAGTGTTGCCCCGGATAGGCAGAGGACCCGGGTTTGAGTCCCAGATGCAACTGAAATCTTTTTAGTATCTGTCCTTTTATTCGGTTTCATCTTTCATTTATGCTATGTTAATATTATTTTCTTCATTGATTAAATATTAAAAGGAGGTTTTTAAATCTCAATAAAAATAATTAATAATTAAAAAAATAATATTGACAGTGTCATCTGCAAAGCTAATTATGTCTCCTTTGATGGTAAGATTCATAAGATCATTTATATAAATGAGACAGAGTATTGGTCTTAGTACGCTTCCTTGAGGGACACCATACGAAGTTGGTAGAGTTTTGCTGGTTTTTTTACCAATTTGTACAAACTGTTCTCTACCAGACATGTAGCTTCCAAGTAGGTTTACAGTTGATTTTGTCATTCGAATTTTTTTAAGTTTTAGAGATAGTATTTTATGGTCAATTGTATCGAAAGCTTTTTGAAGATCAATGAAAACTGCCGAGCATTTTTTACCTTCATCCATTTTTTGTATTATTGTATTTGTCACTTTAGACATAGCATCACCAGTACCCAAGTTTTCCCTAAACCCGTATTGCGTTAATGATAATATTTTATTATTATCCAAAAAGGTAACAATTAGTGTTTTTTTCCACTTTTCCAAGATTTTTGAAAGCGTTGTTAAAAGACTAATTGGTCGCTAGTTAGAAATATCATTTTTGGGACCACTTTAATAGATTGGTATGACCGTAGCAATTTTAAGACAAGAGGGAAAAGTACCTTTTGATATTGATAGATTTACAAGGTATGTTAGGGGGTAAATTAACTCATTTTGTGGGTACTAGATTGAATTACTTGTCATCGTGTCATTTCCCGATGAAGTGTTTGCATTTAGGGAGGCTATAACATTTCTTATTTCATCACTTATTATCTTGTTTATATTGAGGCTATTTTCTTTATTTGTATGATCATTCTTCTCTGTTTTATCGACGGTGGAAGAAATTTGTTTAATTTTATTTGCTAAATTTGAGCCTATATGAAAAAAAAATGTTTACATAGTTAATTAGGTTGTCTGGTTGATCTGGAAATGATGTAGGAATCATTTTTATATTTGATTTTATCATTGTGGGAGGCTTTTACATTTTTTCATTTAAGATTTGCCAGAATTTACGTGAATCATTATTAGATTTGTCTATTTTTTTATAGAATTTTTCTTTGGCCATATTACATTATTACATGTATTTCGATATCTTTGGCAAAATCGAAGTGTATGCATATCATAAGGGTCGTTTTTTACTTTTCTATTCAGTTCGTCTCTTTTTCTAATAGAGTTAATAATATTTTGACTTATCCAAGGTTTAATGTGTATATTTTTATGAGATATCCTTTTCTCCGAAGTTATGGTGTTGGTTGAAATAATATGTTTCAATAAAATAACTCCAGGCAGTATCTGCATCATCTTTTCCAATAGGACTTGTCCAGTCAGTAATTTATAACACTTTTTTAACGTTTCCCAATTTGTTTCATACTTCTTTAAGATAGATTTCTTGTTTTGGTGTACAGGTGAATTGTTTTTTGTGATAAATAGAATTATTGTGTAATGGTCGGTCAGTGTGGTTGTATAAATTATGGCTTGAGTTTTTTTTTAATAGTTTTACTAAAAACATGATGAATGCAAGTTTTGCTTTCATTAAATATACGCATAGGTTCATTAATAATACTTTTGAATCCATGGTAAGCTAGTGTCTGCAAATAATCATATTGAGATCACAATGAAAAAAAAAACAATTTTAAACTTAAGCATTTACTTATTTTTCACTTCAGTTTATTTTTTGACCAGACTGGTTTCAAACCATCACGTCCATCTTCAGACTGGTATTTTTTTCATTAACGTTAGAATTTGTACATTTTTTGGCAGGGGTGGATAACAAATGATTTTATGCACATTTTGGTGATAGGTATCCCATGGTTATAAATATATTTTTTATTTTTTATTAAGTACTATTTATGTTACATTAATTTTGCATATGTTACATTATAAAATATAATAAATAGAAATATTTTATTTCATTCACCAGGGATTCCCGTTCTGATAAGGATGGTTGGTTGTTGTATTTGTTTTACTGATACTTTTGCTGTCTTTATAATTTTTATAATTTCCTCATTTCCATTTTTTATACATTAACTCCACTCTATCTCATTTTCTTCTTTAAGTAAAGGAAGGAGAGAAATTTATGGGAAGGAAATAAAATATGAGGGATGGGTGGGAATCTGGGGCTCAGTATGTCCGGGAGTGTTGGATCTATGAATCCATCCCTCCCACTGCGGTGCAAGGCGTTGGATCGAGAGAGTCTGGCTGGAGAGGTCGACGGGTCTCCCTCAACTGGCCTTTCCCGATCTGGACCACCACACAGTTGGTGATTCAAAATAAATTAGAATTAAAATTTAAGCGTACTAGCAACTAGGGCGGAAAATTCATAAATTATAGACACAATATATCGGCATTCATCAACCTTTCATACTATATAGACACTTTGTAAAATAATCAATAAAAATTACAATCTAACCCACCTTCCATCTTATTTCAATAATAAAGCTATATGGATATATACATATTTTTTCGTTTAGCTAATAAAATTTGTAAAAGCTAATAAGACAATTAGTAATGTTTTACTTAGTACCCCTTACTGTAGTTCCTGTGCTGAGGCGGACTAGGTTTTATTTAAAACTAATTGTTTTTAAGTTCCTAAGAAGTTTTATTCAGGATGCTGGATATATCATTTTCTTTGATTTTTGAGCCATGTCTAGAAACAATTTTTGAAATCATTACCCATTTTTTTTACATGTATTTTTTAAATTTTTAAAAATTATTTATTTATATTTTTTATTTTAATTATTTTTTATTTTTTTTTATTGCTGGTGGAAGTGAATTATATAGCTCAGTGGAGAAGTATTTTTAATTCCTTTGTCTAAAAGAAGTTTAAGTTTAGGAATATTTATAATGTTAATTTGGAGCGCTCTTGTGGGATGAAAATTAGGTTTGTAGGTTTTTCAGAACTATGAAAGAATGTTTTAATAAAACATTTTTTTGTAGTTCTGAAATGAAGTTTAAGATGGCCTCCCCTCACCGAACTCTTTTTAACTGTGATGGCCCGCCCTTCCTTCGTTTATGATTTAATTTTGCAATAGACTTCTGTTCGCGCCACCGATTTAGGATGACTCCTCTACTATTGCCTTAAATTTTCCTAACTAATGTGATTGGAAAACTCTTTGCAGTTTTCCTTTCAATTTGAGGTTTTTCCCCTCCTTGGTCAGCGCGTGAAGCCTAGCCCTATGCTAACATTCGAGTGTTTCCGATTTTCATAATTTTCGCGGAAAATTTCTCACTATTGGAGTGAGAAATTCAATTTCCTAAGGTTCTCCGTCAATTGTCCGTTGTGCACTTTTTTTGTTTTGAATTATTGGAAAAACAAGGTCTTATTTGGTGGCAACCCCCATTCTTTGTAGCGTAGATAGACTCTCGCATACCATTGACAGAATTATATTCCTAGAATTCCTATCTTAGACTTTAATGTTCTGAACGCTCTATTATTATCCTAGTGAACAATCTACGTTAACTTCCTAAAGGATCACTAGAATATTCCTAAGTTTGCCCCTAAATTTTCTATTTTTTTTCTATCGCGAGTTTTAACGGGAAAACTTAGCTTCTGTGCTATACTAATTGCACTATTCCTGATCTATTTAATACGATGTGGTTACATTTTAAAAATAGGTATACATAAATGTAATAATCATAGTATTATCGCCTTTCTTCATCGTACTAAGTGTTATTCTACATGGATTAGTTTCAATAATTTTCATGGTTAAAAGCTACAGTTTTATTGTTTTGGCGCCATCTCCATCCTCTCCTAAATTTGGGAAAATTACATGATTTGATTTTAGTTTTTTCAGATTTTTGTTATGATATGTGATCGAATACGGTTTGTTGGCAAGCAATTTGGCTCCAGACCTCTCCTAAAGCACTTGGATGACCATGTCTCCGGTAGGTAACCCCCTTTTCACAGACGTACAGACTAAATCAGCCGGTATATGAACGCCTTCATTCTCAGTTCGTGACATGATCTGAAATAATCCTCTGCACCGCAACGAAAAAGGGCCCTTCCTTCCTCATGGGTCCATGACCCTCCGAATTCCTGTCCTCCAGACAGGTTACATTTAAAAGAGATGAAACCGATTTCTTCCCCTCGTCAAACAACATTAGATACTTGCGATTTATGCAAAGTCCTGGTTGAAAGGCCGTCTCCCGCATCAAAAGTTCAGAAGTAACTACGCTTACAATCAGCAATTATCTCTGTCCAATCGATAGTTACAAATTATAAATATATGTAAACAATATGGGTTTTTATAATCAACAATACTCCAGTTTTACCGGAAAATTGTGGATCTGACATCTCCAACACAGGTCGTGAATTTGTGCCAGATATCCAGAAATCTTACATACGAATATAAATAGAGACGATAATACAATTTACATATTAGATTACATTTTGGTTTGGTTGACAGATTTTTTTAATGAAACCCTGACTATCTCATGTAGTTTGAATTTAACTGTAAATTGATTTTGTTTGAAGAAAAAGGTAGGACTCCAAAGGGTCCAAAATTTTCAAGGCCTGAACCTTGAAAACCTATATCGAAGATAAAATTAATTTTATAACATAACTCAGGAACGTTTCGACGACGAATGATTATGCTTATTTTTGATATTTTTATTATTCTTGGTTTTGTTTGATCTTTTAAACTCTTCAATATGTTCGTAGGGTTGTGGAGCGCCTTTTAATAGAATTTTACCATGTAAACGGCGCTATAAAAATATTTATGTACACAAACTACAAGTGCGTTGTCACTAAAAATGGTAGTTCATCTCAAAAGATGATGGTTATTTTTTCAATTAAATGTCGACATTTGTAAGAGTACCTTGATGTACAGAAATTCGAATATATATATATACATATACGTATCCATACATTTCTATAAAAAGGAGGGGTGATTTGGAATGTTGGCCTAGTTTAATACAGTCGAGGATGTAGGTCATTGAGATCTACGACTGTTTTTTACTTTCGGTGTCAGAGACCCCCGTCGAGAAGCGTGACAAATTTGGTTTTATTGGTTTATTTAGAATGATAACGACCTTTTAATTAATAGAAATTGTTTGGAATGTTAATAATTAGTAACGTTAATTTTGATTTTAGATGTTAGAGAAAAAACATACATTAACATAAAAAATGTGTTTATAGAAAATATACATAATTGTATTAAATGGTTTTTTATTTATATATATATATATATATATTAAACATTACATATACATATTCATAAATAAAGTATTGACCGATAAATTAAACATTACATATAAATATAGATACATATATGTAATTATACGTAATTAGAAATAGAATTTATGTCTCCATCCGACCGCTTCCTGGGG
The DNA here is from genome assembly GCA_022606495.2 of Halesus radiatus. Lineage (NCBI taxonomy): Eukaryota > Metazoa > Arthropoda > Insecta > Trichoptera > Limnephilidae > Halesus > Halesus radiatus. Next base: position 68,930 of record JAHDVE020002080.1, read on the forward strand.
AATCTGAAAACTCCCCAGGTTATGAATATTGGTTGACTTACCCGAACTCCGACAATTTCATAATTTTTCCAAAACGGGAACTACACGTTATCATGAAATTCGGAATTCATTGAACTTCCCTGCCTGGTATGTTTAAACTAATTTAAGAATATCTACCTAATAACAATCTAGTCTTTCCTAATTACAAATCGTGATCTACCGATTTGTACAATTTTAAAACTTATTGACCCCTCAAACCGAATATTATTAAATAATATTTATTTTTGTTGTTTTATTTTTCTATTCTATTCACTTTGATGTTCGGAATAAATTCGATTTTATCAATCCTATCTCAACCGAATTATAATATAATTATACAACACTCATGTAATATAATTACTTAAATCTCTCTACAAACTATTAATTGAATCCGTAAACCGAACATTTAGTAATATTTTAGAACTTCATTATTTTTTTAACCGAAATTAATCCCACTCTAGTTATTAAAACTGAATTATATGAAACTTTTAGAGACTAGGACTCAGATGTGTTTTAAATTTCCACTAAATTTTTAAACATCGAGCACTTCACTGATTTGAATTCATTATATTATTATTAAATTTTAGATCGACAATTCTTTAAGAAAAATTTAATAACAATTATATTTAATCTTTCATAAAACTCGTAACGAATTTAGTTCAACACGAAATATGAATTAAATCACATTTCATTTAACTATTGTAATTCCATTTGCAGCACAATTTCAATTAATTCACTGAAGCAACTTTTAAGATTTTAAACACAAAACTTTATTTATTATAATCACTGAAGCATCTTTTATGATTTTAAACAAAAACTTTATTTATTATAATTTAAACACTGAAGCAACCTTTAAGATTTTAAGAAAATTAATTCAAATAGACTATTATCAACTCTAATACAAAACACTTTATTTAACTGTAAGACTCAAATCAAGATTAAATTTTTGAAGTCTAAAACACTAATAATTACTTCTGGAACCCGTCCGTGCCCAACATAAATCTTTCCCGTCGTATAATTCCTGGCGAACTGGTGAACTCTAATCAAACACTGATTTTTATAGCCAGTTTAATAACAAAAGGTCCCAACTACCTTTCACATCTACGTTAAATTATGTCCTTTATCAACTCCATATAAATTTATATGTAAATAACTCTAATTTCGAATGATTTACATTCATACATGTAAACATTCGGGTAACACGGAAACGCCCCATCTGTTGCACTACTCCATCACATTAGCCAGGATCGAATTCAGTTAATTCCTTAATTATCCCTCTAGAGCGTTCTTCTGTCCTTTGTTCTAAAATAGAAAAATTCAGATTCATGTTTTTCTTTCTGAATATATTATCTATTGGTAATTTTTTTTGTCATCCATGACCTCGGATATCTCGTAAATATAGCCATTATATTTTTATTGAAATTTATTTATAGATGCGTATTCCTAACTTTTTTCAATTTCACAAATTCCCTTGCCCTTGGTGACAACTATATATGCTGTTACGTAACAATTGGAAGAGCCTAGTGTGTTTATAGCTTCTTGTGACAGGAAAGAGCCCGGCAGCTAATCACAACAGCCCGCCAGCTCGGCAACCAATCCGGTGACTTCCCACCTTCTAGCATGGTTAATCACCCTATGAGGGCTAACACAGACCATTACTGATCACATAGAACAGGATAGCGCGGGACCGACTTCCAAGCGCCCGCACTTCCAGTCCGACCATCGAACTATCACCTGCGTGCTCCATGGAGCCCGCGGCTTGGTTAATTTATTACATCATTCGAGTCCGATTGGCAACGTTAATTGCATGAAGCCCCTAGCAGATCGTTCCCATTTTACCTTAAAACACCTAAGATGGTGACCTGTTATTCGCTATTAAACTCAGTGTGGAGACATCCAACGCCTGTGCTCTTTGTACGCTGCCCACGCCGACAACCTCGGCCATGGCGTCACGGTACCAACATCCTCAAGTAAGCTGTCCAAACCCTCCCTCTTTTATGTGTTGTACTTGTGTGTGTGTTATAATTAATTAGCCCGGTCTAGAATTCCATCAGAGAGAGAGAGAAGTAGCCTAACTCTAGAACAGAATAGGTGCCACTACTTGGCGTACAACTGTACATAACCTGTATATCTATGTTCTCATCACAATAAACTGAACGGAAGGCACGCCATCTCTTCATTTAACGTAGAATAGAATGCCTCTCCTTCAATTATAAGACCGCGTTTGACCCATATGACCCTGAGAGAGAAGAAACCTCATGCTGTACCGAAACCTGAACTTTTGTCCGGAAGACGCCGGAACCCTTCCAAAACACTATCAACGGGTAATTCGCACCGATATCCTAATCTCCGACTCTCATTTGCCCGCGGCCCTCCTCTCAGCATCCCCTCCTTCACAACAGGTGCCCATCGTGGTGCTCTCCTAACTTCCCTCATCAGCTAACACTGGCTCACCAACGTATGGGGCTAACTTTGGAGTTGAGGCAATTTTTGTAACCTACCTGCTACAAGTAATTTCAGCTTAACTTACTTACATGTCGAGAGGGTACTTTCAAAGTTCAGTTTACAATTTTATCTTATTGCATATTCTCACATTCACCACATTCTTGTCATATTTTTTTCCCCATGTAACTGAAAATACAGCATGTACATTGGAATCAACAAAGCGTCCTAGCAAGTCATTAAAATCCCAACTTTTTTCCATCTCAAACGCCGAAATTCGGTTCGCCATGCAAAAAAAATCCAGTAAAGAAGCCACTACCGAACATTCCAAAAGCTTCGCGCCACGCGAGAGTCGCGTGACGTAACATTCAATGTGTTACGCATTATATCGGATGCGAGAGATTCAAATCGTCTCGAAATTTTCGAACCAAACGCATGGTACTTGTAGCATCGAACTTGTGGCCTCGCATAGTTTTGTAGAAGCAATTTTTGAAATGAGATCGAAACATCTTTCGACTAACTTCGTTTGCTCAAGATATCGGGTACGCTTGGCGCATGCGCAGAAAAAATCCGAATGTCCGTTCGGCTCGCTTCGGCTACCTTCGTAGTACGTACGTAAAAACCCGAACGCAAGTCGTGTGTCGTCGTGAATATTTCACGTTTTAAGTTGGCAAGATTGAATCTATGTGTCACCTTAACATCTGACGTAAATAAACAAACTTGGAACTCTTCCAATGTAGTTGACATTCAATAATTGAATTGTTTTCAAATAAAGTAAAAACGCAAGCTGCACCATTAAGACCTTTTGTTCAATAAATGAAAGGTACATGCTAAATTTACGACAAATAATAATAATTATTTCAATTCCTCCAAATAATTCAAGGGGAATATATCATACCGTATTTACATCAGTAATGTACTGCATTAGTAAGTGAATAAACCTTTTTTGCCAGTGAATCGAATAATAAATTCCAACTTTAAATAGTTAAACAAAGTGTACTTTCAACAAAGTGTATGGAATTTCGCAAAGATAATAAACCAGTGAAGCTAAAAGTGTCAATTTTATATAAAATAAACCCATGACCAGTTTTTTTTCTCTTTTCAATTTTTTAAAAGACAATAAAAAAGAATTGATATTTTTAAATAAATACCAATTTCTAAAAGAAATTCCTGGCCAATTCTTTCTTTGCTTCAAGTGTTTCTCAACTGTGATTTAAAACATCCGTTTTTTTAAAGTGAAACACGGGTTAATTTTGCATTTTTCCTCGAGTTTTTCAACAAGTGGCAAGTGAAAATTTGAAAAATCAGTTTTCTAAAGTGAAATCCTAGCGAAATTTTTCCATTTTTTCTCAAGTTTTACGAAAGTGATAAGTGAAAATTTAAATACCGGTTTTCTAAAACGAATCCCTGGCCGATTTTTTTTCCCAATCTAATACTTAGAAAAATTACAGAAGCACTCAACTTTTTTTTCAAATGTCATTTTTTTTTCTCTTCCTCTTTCTGTTTTCAAAAATGTAAGCCCCTTCTACCTTGGGTATCATAACCAACATATACCATTCAAAGAAAGATACAATTCTCCAGGCATTGCGAGACAGGAATTTGTCCCCACAAGACAAAACAAAGAAGTCACTGATAAAGTACGCCCTACATTTCAACAAGAAATACATTAAAGGCCTGCCCTTCAATTCAATAGAAACTGTTGAAATGAAAGTCATTACCCAGGAACATAAGGACACTATCTCGGTCGCAGAGGAGCTAAACAAAAACTACGACCTAACTCCCTGGAAATTGAAATTTAACGGCTTAACCAGCGTAGAAGACTTCATTGACAAGGCTGAAGAAATGGCTTCGATAAGAGGAATACCCATAGAAATTTTACAAAAAAATTTCATAGACCTTATCCCACCAGAATTGTTTCCCTGGCACAAAATCAACAAAAAGAAAACGAAATCTTGGTCTGAGCTCAAGTCAGCCCTTGAGCTCAGCTTCAGAAAACAAGAAGCACAACATAAAATTAAACTCAACTTCCTGTCCATCAAAAAAATCCGTGAGAAAAAGTGGCACAATACACTCAACGAGCTGAACTGCTGAACGACAAACTGTCAACCCCTTTGCCTGATAGCGAACTTTTTGCAGTCGTTATTGATGGAATGTTAGAGAAATACGAGCATATCATCACATCACAAAAAAATTCTTCTCTGTCACAATTAAAGAAAGTATGCCTCCTTTTCGAAACATATCAAGACAGAAAGAAACCTTCTGAGAACCCACAAAATGCTGTCAAGCCTAGCCTCTCTTCTTCCATAAAACCAGAGAACAACGAGAGAAAATTTTGCACCTTCTGCGAGAAGATAGGACATGAATTTTCCTCTTGTTTCAAACGCACTAGAACAATAGAAAATCAAGAACTCAGACCTCCAAACAGACCCATCTCCCAGGCTCGTTCACCACCTCGTGATAATCTAAGGGAAATCTTAAAAAAATCAAAATTCAGCAATGAAAGGATCGGCGTGCAGGATCACCGACATATCAAACCACCTGTAGATTTCTCCAAACCGCCTCCGAACTGGAATGAAAAGTCAAAAAACTAAAGCACAACCTCTCCACTCTTCACTCTATTTCAAGGTCTAAAGAATGGACGGAGTCGTTGGCACACGTAAAATACTTCAACCAGGCCTCGCACCTTCCTGTTAGCTGCAAACAAGCTCAGGACGGACGCTCATATGCACAGTTTTCAATCAAAAATATATTTTTCTCCAGATTTTTGGATAGTGCAGCCTCCGTCAGTTGCCTCAGAAACAACGCTCATTTGACATTTATAAATAATGGATTCAAAATGAAGAACCAATCGCCGTTTGTCACAACTGCCGACAATACAATTCGAACTGTTACCGGTTCTCTAGGCCTTCCTGTAAAATGTGGATCAATTACAATTAACTTTCTAGTTATTCCTTCCATCTCTTAAAAGTTCATTCTCTACGTGGATTTTTGGAAAGCGTTCGACATTGCTCCTCAAGTGTTCAGCCCTTGTATTGAACCAAAAATTTTACCGCAAATCTCCGAGATTCGTACAATCATCCCGTATGAAAATTTAAATTCGACACAAACCCTGCAACTAAAGAAAATCATCAACAAATTTTAATCAATAGCTTTCGAAAAATATGGTCTAGGACTAACCAACCTGATCAAACATCATATCAAAACAAAGGGTCCCCCAATCAAACAAAGGTATTACAATTTAGCTCCACAAAAATTGAAACTTTTAGAAAAAGAACTATATGAAATGCTAAGCATGGGTGTCGTAGTTCCCAGCAGAAGCGCTTGGACCAACCCAACCCTTTTTGTTACAAAAAAGAAAGGATCTGCTCGCGTCTGTCTAGACAGCAGACGCCTCAACGCTTGGACTAAAGCAGACGCCTATCCCTTACCGCTGGTAGATGCCATTCTTCACAAGCTCAGGAATGCCGAGTTCATTTCTTCTGTACATCTCTCCCGCGCGTTCTGGCAAATACCACTAGACACCGATTCTTGCGACAAAACTGCTTTCGTCGTACCAGGCAGAGGAATGTTCCATTTCACAAGACTACCTTTTGGTCTAAAAAACAGCCCAGCGGAACTGCAAAGGGTAATGGATAAACTGTTTGGACCAGAATCAGGTAATAATTTGTTTTGCTATCTAGACGATTTAATTATCGTAAGCGACACCTTTGAAAAACACATCGCCATGTGTAAAAAGTGTTCCAACAACTCAAATTCGCTGGCCTAACATCAACCTAAAAAAATCAGAGTTCTGTAAATCTCGCCTTCGTTACCCCGATTTCGTTATCGACGAAAAAGGTCTAAGGACAGATCCTAACAAAGTTGAAGCAACAGCAAATTTCCCAAGACCAAAAAACGCAAAGGAAGTGAAAGGTTTCCTTGGTCCTGCAGGCTACTATAGAAGATTCATCAAAGATTTCTCCTCCATAGCAGCTCCTCTTCAGCACCCGTAATGGTGTCAGCAACTTCACCGAGACCGAAAATGCTTTTATCACCTTAAAATCAGCATTACAATCCGCACCTGTCCCGAATTGCCCTGATTTTACATTACCTTTTACCCTGCATACGGACGCCTCCAATGTCGGAATCGGGAAAGTCCTATCACAAGAATTTCCCGATGGTGATCACCCTATTGCATACTACTCCCGCGGCCTAAATAAACATGAAAAGAACTACGGAATCACCGAAAAAGAACTCTTAGCAGCAATGGACTCAATTCACCATTTTCGAGGCTACATCGATGGTAGCAAGTTCACTGACGTCACCTGTAATTTCCTTAGATAATCCCTAAGGTAGACAGGCCCGTTGGTCATCTTGCCTATCACAATTCACTTTCGATGTAATAAATCCTGTAAAGATAATAAATCGATAATGAAGCCGATAATATTGTACCCGACGTACTCTCCAGAATTGAAATTGCTTCTTTGAATACCGGAACAAATGTTCCCATTCCCGTTACAAAGGACACTTGGTATTTAAAAATTTACAATGGTTGCAAAAATACACCCCAACATTTTCCCAATTTTATCATAAAAGAAGAACAACTATTCCGCAATTGCAAACCTCCTCTGTCTATCCTCGAAGATTACGCTTGGAAACTGGTTGTTCCTCTTGAAGAGAGAGAACAAATAATATTCGATAACCATAGCGCACCTGACTCCATACATCCTGGCACTTTTAAAACTTACGAGAAAATAACCTTAAAACATTATTGGCCCGGTTTGTTTAAACAAGTACGTGGTTATAGTTCTAAATGCGATATATGCAAAGCTTATAAACACAGTACTGCTCCTACTGCTGGTCTAATGGGTAAACCCAAACATGCAGACAGACCACTACAATGGCTATCCATGGATCTTGTTGGCCCTTTCCCTAAAAGTTATATCGGACACATACACATACTCAGCGTAGTAGACATTTTTAGCAAATATTGTTGGATTTTTCCTTTAAAAAGGGCTAATGCAAAAACAATCATTAACCTTTTGGAAAAAAATATATTTATACCCTATGGAACCCCACAAACTGTCATTGTAGACAATGGAAAGCAACTCATCGCAACGGAATTCAAACAATTTCTATCTTAATATGGAATAAAAGACATTTTATAACATACTCTACACTCCACAGAATAACACTGTTGAGCGTTATAACCAAACTATTAATACAGTACTGGCAATTCTAGTTGACAAAAATCAATGCACTTGGTGTGAAAACTTGGAAAAAATTCTAGCATCTATGAATAACACAGTAAATCTCACTACTGGTTACACCCCTTTCTTTCTCAAACACGGTATGGAACATATTGTCCATGGCTCTCTACATCGGAATATTGAATTTCCATCATCGGTCCCTTCATCTGAAAATCCAGTCGAAAACTATGCTCATCGTTTGGAAGACTTATCTGCTATTTATAGTGAAATAACATATGCTTTAATGCTGGCCCACCAAAAGAGTGCGGACAGATATAATTTACGCAAAAAACATGTAACCTTTAATGAAAAAGACATTGTCTGGAGGAAAAATAACACATTATCTCAAGGTGCTCTTTATTTTTCTGCCAAGTTGGCACCTTGATTTATTAAGTTAAAAGTACTGAGAAAAATCTCAGATTTAGTATACACTCTTTCTGACACGTCTGGTAAACACATAGGCAATTACCACGTGAAGGACATCGTGAAAACTGGAAGTATGGAAACATTAGAAATTATCTCCCATGTTAACCCGTCTGTACCGTACTGGCAAAACCCATAATTGCCACACGTTTCAAAACTTGGAAAGATATTCACTATTTAACATGTAAGAAAACCTTACATTTTTCAATTTAAATTAGTGTCAAATGTAACCCTTGCCTCCTTGTAACATAATTGTATGTAATCAAATGTCTGTTTTTGTTTTTTATCTCTGATTTCATTCATCAGTTTCACTCTCGCCGGACACCTTTTTTTTAAAATTGATCACTTCAAGAGAACGGAACCACCTTCGTTGTCAGTAGTTATTTCTGGAAAAAACGCGTGCCCAGAAGTGCTTACTCTACTCATTAATATCACAACAAGTCGGTCTCATCATGTCATTGTACATAATCAATTTCGTCGTTTTGTTTGTTGTTTCTTGTGTTGTCTTTTGTCATTCTTGAAAGTACGCCATCTCTTCATTTAAAGTAGAATAGAATGCCTCTCCTTCAATTATAAGACCGCGGTAATAACAATTATTTTCATAAAAAAACCGATTTAAATCAGAGTTCATCCAAAATACATTAACTTATATTGATTTTTATAAAGTAAACACCCCCTATGATTACGTGTTAATTTAATCGTTTGTTATTACTCTTTGTTACCCGAGTTTCATGTTAACTCTGTCCCATATAAGTACTCTTCACTTCTTATCCAAACATAGGTTATCGTCAACCTCGGAAGTTTGACGAAATGGTCGAATTATTCCCAATTTAGTAGTCAAAATATCTCGGTACTGCTAATGAATTCCTTCAGTTTAATATTTGTAATTGATTGGTATGTTGTTCATCTACATTCCTTTTCTCTCTGATGCCCAGAATCTTCTCAATTAACACCCTTTATCAACTACAATCAGTCTAGTTTTACTTCCTTATGAATATCTACGTCTCTGAAATTAGAAAATTGTATTCCAATTAAGCATCCCTCCCGCCTGAATCGTCTCTTAGATTTGCCGAAATTTCCATGCTGTATAATCCTTGCTTCTTCCTTTTTTCATCTGTCGAAACTCTTTTTCTCCGAATTATTTTCTCTAATTCATAGTTTTTTCGCTTGGTCTTACACGACGCGCCTTTCTGTCCAAATTCTTATTCACACCCACTCCTCCCCCATTCAAGATACATCATCACCTTCTAGTTTTTTTTTGTAAAAATTTGTGTATTATTTTTATTTTCTTCTCTCACTTTTAATGGTTATATATTCCCTATTCATCTAGCTTTATTATGAATAAAGTTCATGACCTCTCTTGTCCTTTGCCCTCAAGACTTTGTTTACAATATCGGCCGTCGAACTCAATCCTCTTGCATAGCAATAAATCTTTTCACATTTCTTTGTCCTGTCCCCACTAATCGTTGTTTATATAAAACGCCCCTTCCATTGGTAACTCTTTATTTCGATTCGGTCCAATCCCCTGATGTTAATTTACGCCCCTTTTTAACTGCCGTCTCGTGGTTTTGCGGTGAAACGAGTTTCTGAATTAAACATCACTAGATTGTAATTCACTGTAATCAAATGCTCCCCAAGGCGATAGATGTCGCTCTCTTAAGCTTTTCTAGCATGAAAGTTATGTATTTATGAAAAAAAATATTTTCCAGGGTTTCAGTGCAAGAAAAATGGCGATGGTAAGACCATTACAAGTTTCACGCTAAGAATGTTTTATTAAAACATTTTTATTAAAACATTTTTAGCATGGATATTTTTAATATTATGTAGCTGCAAAGATTTGAACATTTCTTTTTTTTGGTGTTCTTATGGGGGCTTTTAAGTTGGTCTTTATAATACCCTTCTGGGTTTTAGACAATCGTTTCATATAGTTTTATTACATATATAGTTTTATTATTAGTAAATTATTAGATCTCAAGCCCCATAAAATATAAAATCTTGAGATATATAACTGTCACCGAAATGTACATAACATAACTTGTTATCTACCCCTGCCACATAAATGTATAAATGGTGACCCGACAGTTGATCCCTCCGATAGTTGATCTCCTCACTCTCCCGACAGTTGATCCACCCGACAGTTGATCCTCCGGATAGTTAATCCCTACGATAGATGATTTCCTAAAGGATTATTTCTGATGTACTTCCCAATTGTAGCAGTCTGAAGTTGGCCGTGTTAGTTTTTTTTTTAAAGAAAGACAAATATTCCCTGGTTACGATGACAATATTTGAAAATCTCCTACTACCATCACAGTAAGCGGAAGATGTTGCTTGTGTCGTAAATGGAGGACTTAGCCAGTCGAGGAATTGAACTCACGACACCTGTGTGAGATCCAAACGCGATGCCAACTCAGGCACTGACCGGTCTGTTTGAAACCGGCCCTGTCCAAAAATAAAGCGGAATTGAGTTGATATTGTTTTTATAACCCCCATTAAAATGAACACGCCATTCTTATTTTTGGAGCCTTGAAATTTTTGCAATTTTATAAATTTAAAAAAAAACAAAATAAAGGCAAACATTTCCGGGTTCCGAATAACCCAACGATATTTGAAAATCCTACTACCATCACAGAAGATGTTGCTTGTGTCATTTTGGAGGAATTGAACTCACGGCGCACCCAGACGGAATGCCAACTCAGCCACTTACCGGTCTTACAAACCTACAATCTTTAAATTTCTAAGTAAGAACTATCAACCGGCAAAAAAAGTTTCTTTTCTTATTTTCGTTATTTTCTAGAGCTAAAAGTTTTGGAAGGCTTAATATTTAATCGGCAAGTTGGAAAGAAACACGTGGCAGCATAATGTATGGGGCAGAACAGAGTAAAAAAAGTTTTTCTTAGAAAAGGGAGACAAACATTCCAGAGTTAAGAATAACCTGGCAATATTTGAATTCTTTTTTCTTCCGTCATTATAAGCGGTAAAAGTTGCTTGGGCATTTTTGAGGGTCTTGGCTACCATTGAGTCTACGGTGCATTTTTTTAAGTGACATCTCACTGGAGCGCCCCTTTATGCATAGTGCACATGTGGGGTGAATATATCGCTACCCGGTTAGGCAACATTGTGAGGCGGGTTAAGGGAGGGGGATGTAGGATGGGGATTTTTAATGCGGGCTTTGAAGAGGCCCGGATAAAATGTAGGATGAAAGACAGATGCCGGTAGCTCGTTCAACATATGAGCCGATTTACACAAAAACGAGCCGTTCTCATGAAACCAATGTCAACTTTGAACGAACGTTCCACTCATGTCCGTAGAGTTTTATGCAAGTGGACAGGCACGGAGGGGATTAAAGCTGCCAACTCCTTCGAGCAGCAGACGAACCGCCCACTTTTGCACAGAATCAAGTATTTGGGAGTTCCAGCCCAGAGGTAACTTCCAAATTCAACTGTTAAACGTGATTTGTATAGGACTGGCAGTTGGTTATTATTCAAGAATTTGCTAGCCCTACACAAGATACCCAGTTTCTTAAAAGCTAGATTTACTCGGGCTTCTATGAAGCCCCGATACTTGGGCTGCTCTGAAATATTTACCCCAAGCATTTCAATGGAGTCTTTATCGAAGAGGGTGCTCCCATCGAATTACACTTGACAGTCATTGACCACATTTTTTGCTGAGATCAAACACTCTTGGGTTTTTGATACGTTGAAGCTGAGTAGGTTGCCCCTATCCCATGCACGAATCTTCTCGAGGTGGTGGTCAACTTTTATTCTCAAAGCTTCCAGACCCGTTCGAACGTCAATAGTGGAAGGGAGCTTGTCGTAAAGAAAACCACTGTGAATAGTGCTGTCACCGGCGTGGCAATGTATTGGTGCACCTTCAACAACAACAAAAACAGCGTCGATGACAGCACGGATCCTTGAGGTACGCCTGCATTAATTTGGTGCGGAGAGGAACAAGAACCGTCAACTGCGGTTTGAATCTAAATTTGCATGGTTGGGAGGATCCCCTAAGATGGCAACTTACCGACAAGCGCCCGATTCTAGACCCTATTGAAGGCTTTGGTGGGAATTCGATGCATTTGTCTAATCGACTCCTATCTGGTCAACTGGTCACCTTTGGGAGGCCTGAATCAAGCAGAGCAATACGATTTTTATAAATTGATCTTAAAGAACTTGATCAGAGAAAACCTACATTCAAATGTCATTTGTGTGTTTTCAACAATACATTACACCGCGCTCATGGTAGTGCGCAAAATGCATTCTAGCGCATTCGTTCCCCGCTATCAGAACCATACTGACGCTGAAAAAGTCCCAATGCCTTTCTTATCTCCGCCTTGTGTTGGCATCAAGCTATTTACAATTTCTTAAAATATTTAATTTCCCTTAACTCTATAAAATATCTTTAAATTTAATATTAAAAGATTTTTTTTATTTACTAGATAAAATTTAATTATAACTTGTATAAAATAAAATCTTTATTGTTAACAAATAGTTAGCTCACTTAATTTTACACATTGTGTTTACCCCATAGACTAGGCACTGCCGATGTATTTTGTACATTCGTTTTTGACAAATATTAAATTCTAGTTGTAACAAGGGTATTCAGTATAATCTAAAATGATCTTTTTTTAAATTAAAAAACCATTGTTACTTTTTCCCACTTATTTATTTTCAACCGGGCCGGTTTCTCCCTACCACAGGCACCGTCAGATTGGCATAATTAAAACTAAATCTATGGTATATATAACATCGATGTCGGGAGTGAGTCCCCCCGCTTTCTAATATTGTTTTTATTTATGACTTGAAATATGTTTTATTGCTGACGGTACTGTTTAATATTATGTTTTTAAAAACTACTTTCGGGTTGGTTTATTAACACCTAGAAGACGGATTATATTGTGTTTCTTTACTGATACAGTTGGTTTTAAAAAAATGTATAATGTCATTCGTGTGAGCTTTTATTTTAAAAATATGGTTATTTCTGGTTTTATTTTTCCCTGTGATTTCCGTCTTGTTTGCTAAAATGAATTTTATAGCAGTTTTTGTCCTGTAGTTACATGAACTATGGGTAACCAGGTGTTTTTTAATGGGTCTTTAAAATATTTTATTTCGTTATATTTTATCAAAAACCATCATTTTAAAATTGAATTCCACTATGAATAGATAGTTTCAAAATTAGAAATACTTAACAGTATAATCTAATTTTAACTATTAAGAACGCGTTCTAACTAAAACGGGTTTTCACTGTAATATATACATTATGTAAACATTTTTTTAAATTAACATTCGTATGTACCCCTAGTTTTTTCGATGTTCAAGGAGGCGTACCACCAAAAACCATCTTAATAGACAATTTCTTTTATACATAAGTTATAGCTTGGCATTTAATTGTAGATATTTATTATTTTGGAACTACAAACCATGATTACAATGGCAATACCAAGCTACTGACTTTGTTTTGAGATGTGTTCTCCACATTTAAATGTTTTCAACTATTCGCGTTGAACAGTTCGATTGAAAGAAAAAAGGCAAAACATCATAATTTATAATTTTATCTGTGCATTTAAAACATACTTATTTCGATACATAAATTTTCAGAAAAAAATCGCCTTTTCATGTCATTAATAATAAAAACAATTTTAAACATAAATTCTAATTTCTGAACACTGTTTAGTTAAAGTAAAACATATTTACTTGGACCATCGAGTTTTTTTAAAATTTAAACTCACATTAATTTTCAAAACTTTTAAACCATCGCAAAGCCCTCATTTTTTCTCTACTTCTAAATATCACGGTGTACCAATGTTAAGCTTATTTGAATAAAGAATTTTTAGTTACAACTCTCGGTATTAGATTTACACATGTTTCAAATTTCAAAAAGAATCTCCGCTTTATTATGACGCACGTTAGACTGAGACACGAGCAAGTCCCGGTACCGACTCGCGGCATGTTCGAGTAATTCAATAACCTTATTTGTTTAAGGAAATGTGAGCCTATATCGTGCGAGTCTAAGTGTTATGTATAACACTGGCAATGGGTTTGGGGCGAATAAACACGCGTTACGAAGCACGGGGAATGTTCAGTTGGGGCGGCGGAATGAGAACAAATCGTACAGAAAATAATAAAGGTTAAGTTTGATAAAATGTGATGATGTTTTTCATACGTATATATATAAAAATAAATAGGTTAGCTTTTAGATTTTTTTAAAGTTAGAATAAATACAAACTGTGTACAACACTGAAGATGGTTCAGACTGAACCGAAACCTGTTGGTTTAAGCATTCAATGAAGTGCTGTTAAAACAAAAATATTTGATTCTATTTTTATTTTGTCTAACTACAAAGTGATGACTTCCTGTCTTTATAAAAGTGTTAAAGACGGTAGTAATTATTAACATTGTTATTGTGTTTAACATATAAAACTTTTATTTTGATATGTTGATCAAAGGGAATAATGTTATCAACCCATTCGGCGTTTAATGAAAAATTGAACCACAAAACAGCTGTCGCAGTAATGAAATAAATGAAAAATTAAATACTAGCAAATATTAATAATAACATAAATAAAATTGATTTACTTTGAATTTAAAAAAAAATAAAATTATTGATTGTTAGTAATATTGTAATTACTGGAAATCATTATGCTAACGGAAACAGAAAAAAAAAATTATTTGACAGTAATAGGGATGTATTCAACATTTCATGGTTTAAGATTCTCGGCACTATATAATTTGTATTTTTAGAATTTTTTCAGAAGATGTGGAATTGTTAAGTGGCGTCATTATTAATGTAATTAATAAGAAGTTCTTTGTTTACACCACTGTTTTTAATAGATAAATATCTACATGTTTCAGAATTAAAGCTTCCCTCACCGATATAAACAGTACACTAAAAAATAATGACAAGTATAGACAAATATCATATTTTATTCTATACTTGTCATTATTTTTTGTACACTGTTTATCTTGATAAGGGAAGCTTTGTTTTTAAAACATGTAAATATTTATATATTTAAAACAGTGGTGGATACAAAATACTCCTAATTAATTATGTATTTTTAAATTTCAAATATTCGAAAAACCTAGTAGCAATTTGTAAACTTGTAAGCAGTCGATTTAATACCTGGTTCAACAAATAATTATCAATACAAAACATTCGTAAATATGGCTGATTTATTTTTAAATAAATACATGTAAATTGTCTCACAAAAAATTAAGTAACGACGAAGAATGGCAAAATATTTATCAATGTAACGACGTAGAGGGATGTTGCTAAATATTCGATAAAAATTGAGTTTTCACATCAATACATAAAACAGAGTTTAAACTGATTAAACCATGAATAACCAATGGATTAATAATTTCAATTAAATAAAAAAATATCTGGAAAACAAAACATTACAAAAATATTTTAAGGCGTACAAAAAGAACTTTAAATTTAATGAACAACACAAAAGGTGATTACTGCAAACAGAAGCACGAACTAACTCAAAATGATAGTAAAAGGACTTGGTCCACCGTAAATAAAATTATTGAGAAAAAACCTTAAAAAATAAAACAATCATAATAAATAACCAAAATTCAAAAAATTGCTGTAAAGAAAAACCCATTGAACAAGCAAACATATTTAATGATTTTTACAAATGTGGGAAAAAAAATCGCCAACATAATATAACACGACTCGACTCCCAATGAACCCAACTCTATAATACATAGCGATAATACAAGTGAACTATTTTAACAAACGACCCTATAGAATATCAGACATATCATTACAGGTATGAAAGGTTCTGCCCTGGTTCTGACGGGGTCAGGACTACAAAATTTAAATGTGTAAACTCACAAGTATCCAAAACCTATACCTCTCATGTAATCAAAACAAGTTTTCAATGCGGTGATTTCCATTCATATACAAATAATCTATAATTGTACCGTTATTTAAAATGGGCAATCCTGAAAAAAAAAATTATTGGTCTCGAATATTAAAAACGTCTTTAAATAAATTGTCAAAAAGGGATAACTTAGTTCGTTGAGATTAATCAGCTAATTCATGAAAACCAGTTTAGATTCATGGAAAACAGAAGCACAAATCGCTAAATTAGTTAATACCATACAAGACGATTTAGATAAGCAATTGAAATGTATTGGTATTTTTGTTGATCTCCAAAAAGTTTTCGACACCACATTCTATTCCAAACTTATACAAAAATCAAATGTTTTCAGTTTTAATGTTAGAACTTAAATTGATAGAAGTAATAATAGACATACTTTCGAAATATTTAGAAAACCAACTTTTACAGATACAACATTAAATGCAAACTCAACTCATCTTTGGTTCCATAAATTATCAGCTTACCATTCATTGGCACACTGTCGGCAAATAGCATTGAAAAAAATATAAAAATGAAATTAATTTTATATTTATATTCAGTATATAATAAAAAAAAACTAGAAAAATTTTGCGTGTCTGGAATTTATCGGTTCAATATCTGAAAAAATTTTAAAAAATGTGGTTTAAATATAGCTTTTAGAACCAATAATAATATAAGATCAAGCCTAAAAACTTAAAAAGTAAAAATCCTAATCTAATAAGAGTGGCATATTCAATTTAAAATATTACCACGGCGCCTGCAACGTTACCTATATTGGGTAGACGGGATGGGCTTTTTCAACTAGATTCAAAGAACATACGATGTTATAAAAATAAAAGCACTTAGCAGAACATCTCTTTAATAATAATCACGTCCCGCTTGACAACAACGAGCCTAAAACCTTACATATAGAAAGAAAGGGTCTTAGATTAAATTTACTTGAACAAGTAGAAATTAATAAACGAACGAATGATCCCAATGTAACATTAATTAATAAAGCAAGAAAAAAAATTTCACCACTTCTCAGTATGTTCACATTGTAAAAACAATATAACACATTTAAATAAATCCATAAAGAAAACTTTGTCATTTAAGTACACGGAAAACATAATATAAATGTAAAAACCTCACAGAATAGAGAATTTTAATTATTTTCTAACTAAATCGGCTTTACCGATATTAAATCATTATTTTTAAAAACCCGTCCAAATTAGATTTGGGTGGGAGTAATTGAAATCATATAAAGAAGTCGTCACAATGTGGATTAATCGCAGTTTGTAAATAGTCTTGAACACCGAAACAGCTGTCACGATAATAAAAATTAAAAATACTCGCAGAAGTTAATAACATTATTAAATTTGATTTAAATTAAATTTCATGTGATGACAAATGGTGATCATAAAGGGTCACGACTGGGATATTGGGAAGGTAAATGCAGATAGTGACATTCAAATCCTAAAATACTAGGTCGATACCAACCTGCTTTCAATTAATTAAAAAATAATCCCTTTTCAATAAATAAGTTCGGAATTTACCATTGAAACGCAACAAAAAATGTGACAAAATTGTCTCTAATAGATCATGCAGAATTGTAAACAATACGACTGAAATAAAGTACCCCAGAGTAATTGTAGATGAACATAATATGAAATACAATACACATAAATATGTGAACTTGTTAAGCACATTAGGAACTGGATTTATACATTAACTAGATTAAGAAACACTCATAAGTTAGATAATTTATAAAAAAAGTATATTACGCCTTAGTCCACTCATTAATTCAGAATGGAATGATTGGGTGGGGAGGTGCATATGACAAAATTGTAGGGCATGAAGAGGTGGTTCAAAGACTTAATATTAGAGTAAATCTGAAAAAAAAAACATCTACATTCCCATCAGCAACATTGTTATTAATATTAAAATGTTCCAAAAATTTAAGACATCCTTAAAAAAGACACAATATTACAAATATTAAATTAAATTATCAAACAAATCAAAACTAAACTTATCATTAAGGTGGAAATTAAATATATTACAAAAATTACTCATAACTGACATAAAAAAACATTCCAATAACTGGTCCAGCACGTTACTCCATATATAAGAAGTCTCCGTATTGCAAACCAAGCTTTCTCTGTCGTCCCTTTTACTGCATATCGTCGCTGCATATACGAGTTAATATTGCTTATGTTCCGTTTCGTACATTCTGAGATGATCGAGGAAAACTGCTTTAAAAAATAATTGCAAAGACTAGATTTGCTAAAAAGAATAGATTTGTTAAGCTGGAAAGCTTGCCTAATAATTGTAAAAAATATTTTTAGCAAATCTAGTCTGCAATTATTTTTTAAAGCAGTTCTTCTCGATCATCTCAGATTATACGAAACGGCGCATAAGCTATATTATAAATGTAGCGACGATATGTCGGTAATTTATAGTTATAAAGGCGTGCATATTTCTCTACATACATTATTAGCCGAAAATTATCCCGCTCCATGTTTGAACTGAAAGGATGAATGGCGCGTAAACGATCGAAACGCAGTGCATAGATTTATTGGATGCGTGTTTACCGAGAAGCAAATGAATTGTTGTCCCGCTTGTGGTATAACAGAAGTACGTCGCACTGCTCCCGCTTCCCCTGCGAGTCGTGAGCTAGCGCCCATTGAAATGTATGGCGCAGTGACCTGTCGGTATCAGGCATGAGGTTTATGTCGATTCCCTACCGGACCGTCAGAGAGTGGCCTAGGTGTGAAAAAATATAATGTGAAAGATTCACGCACAATTTCTAAGGGAAATCTCATTATTCAACTAGCATTTTGGTATGATATTTTACAAAAATAACATTGCATCCATTCAGCACAACAATCTAGTGCCTACTCCATATGTGAATAATTAGTACCTATAATTCATAACGACCATAATTAATTATTAAAGTTCTTCTATTATGATGACCTCTATCGTGCAAATTGACCTATTCGAACAATTTTGTCTTTGTGGCCAAACAGTGGCGAGCAGTGGTGACCCGAGCCATTTATTCTCTCTCAATTTCTACAAAACGACGACTGTACGAGTATATTCCCGCACGTTTCGCATATTCCATACATTCGGTATGTTCCGTGTAACCGCACAGTTCAGAGAGACCAAATTGAAATGTCAACTCATATAATCGCCGAGTAGGGATGGCCTTTTAATTCGATACGTTCCAAATATCATGTTTCGAAGCCTGTCAAGAATTTGATAAACAATAAACACTTTTTTTTAATACTTACGTAGGGGAATAAATTGCTGAGAGACTTGTGAAATACATTTCGGTCGGCGAGTTATTTATTTATTTTTATTGAGATTTTGAGAAGGGTAGAATTTGGGCTTACAGGGCATTAAATATAGTAACTGTCAAAAAAGTATCATTCTGGACTAATAAACATTATTGATAAAAAATTTGACGTGTTTCTTGTGCGTTACCAATAAAAAATCAACGGTAAAAACCATAACATAAATTGATTTTAAAAAAATCTAAGAAACAAATTGCTTACGTCGGCATCCAATCGAACTCTTACTAAAGTGGTATTTTTGGCGTAAAATATATTTCGTGTCATTTAATACCTGCGTTTTTATTTGTCAAACATACTTACGAGTATATTTTTAAGGAAAACGGACCATCTAACAATTCTAAGCGAAGCTAACAATTCTATCGATTCAGCGCATAGGTGAAAAGTACTTATAAGAACTTGTACACGTGTATAGGTTTAGTCAAGTTACATACGAACTACCACAGATAAGCCACAATAACGCGAATAATATACTATTGCAGCGCTTCGACTATGTTTGCTTTATCTACCGTTTCGTTTCCAATGAAATAACTATACAATTTGAGCATGCTTCTGAACATATCGTGTCTATCATATCTATCGGGTGCCCTTGTTTTACTTCCCGTTCAAACAGTTAATTAATTCTGAATTTATTATAGGTGAGTCTACATTTTGTTCTGAAGCAGGGAGAGGTTCTTTCAAAATCGGTGTACAGTTCAAATAATGTGTATTGGTTAAAACACTCCTTGTTATGATTAATTTATAAAAGGATTGCAAATATATCTTTAAATGAATAAATAAAAAAAAACATATATTCCAGGCATTCAGAAATAAGCAAGTTTCGAACATAAGTGGTGTGTGCAATCCCTGGCCTAAGCAATAATTTTAAGGTCGCCCCGGGACCCTTTACCAATGTGTCATTTTCAGGTTATCCCGCGTAAAGCTGTATAGAATGAAAACCTTCCTGCGGGGACGAGGACTCGGTAATGGCCTGAAAACTGAAATGTCCTTACTCTGCCGGATACGACTGGAAACCACATGAAAACACCCACCTGAGGGTCGTTAGGCCATGTCTCCCCGGAAATCAATGTTCGATAAATGAAGGCGAGATGTCCTTAAAATGATTTTTGTCGTATTGAAGTAGATATTTTGTAGGTTCACTCGTTCAAAGAATCTATGTTCATTTTTCTATTGATTATTGTTACCTTAATGTGTAAAAAAAAGTAAGTATAATAATTGTTACGTAACGAATAGGAGATTCTAGTCCCGAAGGAGTAATACTTCTTGCTTCTGGTTTACTTCTAGCCGCTCGATTGCAAAACGTTACGTTTCAACTAATAACAGTACATTGCGCCGGAGATCACCAATATCAACCAACGAGTCAAGCGGACAGATAATTTCCGGCCGCGTGGAACGGCATGGGCTCGCGGAGCGAGCGGGCGCCATTCATTCCAATCTCAGACACCGAATCATCAGCTGCGTGCGTGATTTGAGCACGCAGCCGCTCTTAATTGCATCATCCGATTCCAGACATGAAAACATCAACTGCACGTGGGCCTGGGCTTGTAGCAGATAGTTACCATACTACTCCTTGTGAACACCTGGTATGGTGTCTCTTTAATTGTTAAAATCAGTGTGGGAATGTTTAATACCTGTGTACCTTGGACGCTGGCCACCTGGACTCCGGCTTGCCGTTGGCGTCGCCTGACTACAAACTACTCATTCAAGCCGCTATAAAAACTCCCCTTCTTATTATGTGCTGTATATGTGTGCCTTTTCCCATTAACTTGACTGGTTAGAGATCCTTCAGAGAGAGAAAGAGAATTGTCTATAGACGAAACAGCTTAGATACCACCTTCGTGGTGCAACCCGCATATAACTTACCTGTCCATGTTTTGCTATAAATAAATTCTGAGTTGAAAGCACGTATTCTCTTCAATTAAGTAGGGTAGATACCCACTCCAATTCTAAGGCTGCTGCCGACCCATTTGACTTTGAGAGAGAGAAACATTATGTTGTACCAGCTGAGCTATACCACGGTGGAGCAGGGTCCAGTCCTGAATCTGATCTCAGGGTGAGTTGCACTATTTTTTTACACCAACCCTCTTATCCCCCTTTCCTCTCAATCCAACACAAACACTGCCACCCAACGTGGTGCTTTTCCCCTTGTAACACTGGATTCCCTCGTGGAGCTTTTCATCATCATCCTTCCCTCTTTTTCCCCTCGTAAGACAGTGTAAAACTAACTATTACTATACTATTATTTTAAAATATGTAACATTGATTGAGCTAATTACATTATTGTATTATTTGTGTTTCTTCTTGTATCTCTTACTTCTATTTGTGTAATGTGTCATTCAGTAAGTTTTTGTAATTGAATTGTTCTCACGTAAGTGAGAACATCCGTAAAAACCTACGATAAATAAATAAAAAAAAATTAACCATCACGCCGTTCCTCCAGGGGTAGGGAAAAAAGGCTGAACTGCAACACAACTGCTTATGGCTCATAAACTATTAAACGGTGTATTATCAATACCTAACATCCTGGCTGAAATAGGATTTTATGTCCCTGATAATTTCACAAAAGGCCGCCAACACAGGCTTCTGTTTCTTCGCAGGTGCAGAACTAACTTACCAATGGAGATGCTTCTGTGAAGACTTACTAGGTTAATTAACTGCCTCGCTGGAAAATTTGATATTTTCCACAAGACTTATAACTTTTTTAAAAAAAATTTTGTGTTACCTATATTATTAATAAATATGTTACATCATTTTTATTATTACTATAATCTTTGTAATTTTTTATCGTTTTTGCATTGTATTGGTATTTATAACTATTTTTGAAAAATAAATAAAGAAATAACTCTGTCTGGGCACGCACTCTTTGCTTCAATCACATTCAAACATCGTCTCATACATTCTCTTCTGTTATTCTGATTCTTGACATGAGCCAACTTAAGTGTTTAATTTATTTTATCTGACTGATTCCTGACTTTTTTAAGCAATCACCTTACATAACCATTCGTCAATTAATAATTTGAGTTTTGAAATAATATGGAATATTTATTATTATCATTAAAATATTGCAATAAACGATCAATTTATTTGTACCGATCAATTATTAACCCATTTTTTACCGTTTTCGCTTATTCCTAAGCCTTCTCAACGCTGTGTTTTATCATCATTGCACTTATGTTACTGATTTACACACAATCCCCTTTCGCATACTGCAGGAACTTATTAATTGGACATCTACAACCCTGAGCAAATTTATTTCCCCAGTCACACAGCAGTTCCAATCAGGAAGTGCGAAACAGAAATCCGTCGACAATACGCTCGGTTGTCTGCACCGTACCACAATCATACATCGCTGCGTCCGCAGGCCCACGTGTGACTGAGCGATGTGCATCACATGGGTACAGCTATTGTAGCATATTATTCCATTGATTGAGGACCTGCATATAGAGAGCAGTGGACATTCGGCATTGGGGTAAAAAAATATGATGGACATTTACAACGTTGCCACTTTTTAATTTACATTTTACAAAAAACAAAAATACAATGTAAGTCCCGATAAACTACTTTTTTTGTAGTTTGTCTAACGCGAAATTATTATTCAGAACTCATACAGTTAAGGTTACAAAATGTACATAATATATATATTTATTTAATTTTTGGGTAAATTAATATCAAATCCATAATTTACACATAAATACACGTAAAAACAATAAATCATGCCAATTATAAATTTTCCACTGCTGATGATAAATGCTATGAGTAAAGTGTGACACTATACAGTTTTAAATCAGTTAGCTTATTCTATTTCAGTCGGGGAGGGCAGGGTGGAGGGGAATATAGGAGTGGGATAAAGGTACAAAGGACTAGAGTAGATGTAAAGGTGGTTTAAGTTATTTAGTTTGAGAGGGGTCGTGTAATAGATTTTATTTTAATATAACGTATAGATGAGTTAAAAATGACAATGTGGTAATAATTTAAGTTGATTGAGTATGTAGATCTGTAGATAAAAGAGTTTGGTTTGGAATTGATTTTACAATGAGGGATATAAAGATGTCTGATGTTGCGATTTGGGATATGATATAATAGGCGTTCGAGATGAACTTATCAAATAAGTTGCGTGTGATTTTAAATAACGCATACAAAATGAAAACATAAAAAAAACATATATAACTTAAAGCATAAGTATTTCTTAAGAATCTTACTCAACATCTTGAATTTTCACTGTCTTCTAAGGCGATATCTAACCACAAGATTCTTTCTCGTTCATTCCAACAGGGTTTAGCCACCATGAGGACTTTTCTTGATATTGACAATAAGCAACATATTTTTAAAATCCATTGACAATTTTGACGTATTTTTAAAATTACAATTTCAGGATCCACGAATTATAGCAAAATAATGATAAATAATAGTGAAATAATTTTTTTTATGATAATGCAAAACGAGAAACTTTAAAAATATTCCTCTATCAATAAAACCTATTCAACAAGAAAACGAAGTATAATTTACCGTTTCCCAGTGTTAAAAGAAAACCTCAATATATTTATTTTGAAATCGCATCTGCAATACTGAAACTAAACAATTATTACTGGTAGATAACGTAAATCTTAGACAAGAATAAAGCCTTGGCCTTATTTTCCCTCGCACAACTCGAAAGTCGAGGGTTGAGATTTTATAAAATAGTTATTTTCTCTATCTTCATATAATTGGGGTAAATATGAAAATGTGTATATTCATACTCTGCGTTATTAAAATTATTATGGCGAAAATAAAATTAAAAAAAAACAAAACAAAATTTTTTGAAAAATGAATCAAATTTAACTGGCTTTAGATACTAAAATAGTTGGGGGAGTTAACAAGATAGTTTTTGTGTTAAATGTATTTACCAAGCACAAAGCGCCGTACATTTAGTTAGTCCACCTTCTGGTTATTTCTTGGGGAAGCTTCGCCCGGGAGCTATCAATAATTAAACAATTGTGGAGAGGCTCGGGGGATACCGCCACGTATTACCTCAGGTTAACATTTTGGGAATTATTTTCCGTAAAGTCGATAATTGTGATGTTTGCTTAAAGATCGTAGCAGCACTGCTGAAGGGAGTGGAAATCACGAGGAATTAAAACTATTCTAAGAATATTTTTCGAAAAAAGGTAAAATAAAAGCTATCGTACTTTAGTTTTAAGTTTAAGTATGAAAGAAAATCCGTACATATATTTCAACTAGCATGCTATCATGCGTTTATTGATTTTTTAAAATTTTATTATTTTGACGACCGGAGGGCTTTTACATAAAAGTACATCATTTTAAAATCACATAAAAAATAAAAATAGGAAACATTCACAAAAGATAATTACGCTTGAAATAAGAACAAAAAAAACTGCACCGAAGCTAAAAATACACGGGAATATAAATGAACAAAAAAATGGAATTTCCGCAATGTCTACAAGTTAATATTAACATTAATAACAAATAAGTAAATAATGTAAAAAGTTGTAGTTAACAATAATTTATATACTAGGTAGAAATAATTCGTTCATCCGTTTTGAAATTTGTCAAGTTTATATTATTGTCAAATACATCCATATCATTTAAGTTTTCGTTACCAAGATTGTGTAAGCGTTGAATTTGGGAATGCAAACTGTAATTGGAACGGGATATACATATGTAAAATGTTAATATTTGTCTGATAGTTCGTTTAGATATGTATAGGTTGATTAAATGCAGGAGTTCAGAACAATCGAATTTACAATTTAATACTTTTAATAAATAGGTAGGGTCGTTAATTTTCAGACTGTTTTGTAAATTACTGTATTTATTTATTAACGCCCCAATAGGCATTTACATATTTTAACATTTAAATGATTTTGTTTACAGAAAGAAAAAAAAAGTTACCGAAAAAATAACATGATGCATATTTGGTATATAAGTGTAACATATTTATGATTTATATGTATGTATAATAATGTATTAGTGCATGATACAGATAAGTCATAAAGGAAAAGGTTTTTTATTTGCAGATACTACTTTTATTTAAAAATAAAAAAATAAAAATAGTAATAGCTTTATCTACATGACACATAATACACAAGTGCATATAATATGAGTTCATGACATTGTGAAAAAAAATCATTGTGTTTTTATATTTCGGATGATGTAAAAATGTATGAAATTGCATAATACATAATATAGCACATGAGGCATAGAATGAAAAAAGAAGAACAAGTTTTTTGATTGTAGATATGTACAAAGATAACATAAAAAAATTATAATTAAACAATAGCTCCTATGCGATGCTCTTATAATTGTTGCAAAATAAAAATATCATTCAAATATCTTCAAACATTGGTAAACTTATAATAAATACATCTATAGCAGAGGTGAATTTATTTCCAAGTGTGTGTAGGCAAGAAATGGGTGCATGTAGTTAGTAGTCTCAGAATTATTCTTACAGAATAACACATTTTACCGAGTTTCTCGATGAGGTACTTTGAAATTGATTAGTTGCAGGAGTTCGCAACAGTCTAATACACAATAAATAATTTTAAATAAAAAAGTTAAATCTGTTATTTTTATTCTGTTTTCTAAAGTATATATTTTGAGTGTATTTAGCAAGAATGTATAGTTTATGTGTTGTATTGGTATGTGTAATTTGAAGTTAATAAAAGTTTGCGCTGCACGCGTTAAATATTTTTTTATATGAATGAGATAGTATGGGGACCACACTATTGAATTATATTACTGTATTGTTGTACTGTTGGAATAATGCAATACATATAATAAAATTGTGAGAAAACAACAGTTATTTCAGTTACAGCGAAAAATTGAACGATAAATTTCTTGCAAAGAAACAAAAAAATCATTTCATTGCATTATTTATTTCCATTTATTTCCAAACATGAAGATTTATTTATTTATTAAAATAGTGGTTCAAACAAAATATTTTTTCATTAGTTATTTTAAAATAATTGTTCCCGACCCTGTAAGATATTTTGAAAGTATTCAGAATAAGTACTTTAACCTTCCAGCAGGAGCGCTGAATAATTTCCCTTGAGCGAGCGCTTGTCGTAAATTTTACGTGATCAAGTTTTCGCAATGTAAATGGTGTTTTCTTTATATAAATGTTAAGGAATTGCTGTAAGGTTATTAGACCCGAGCGTCGACCAATCAAAGACACCCAGGGCCTAACTAGGCGAGGGGAAATGAGGACCGGGGTTAACGTCTGGTAGGGCTTCGTAAATACTGAGTGGGGTATATCTGTTTCCCATTTCACATTAGCGCTCCGGTTTAGTCATAACACTTCGAGAGCTCGTGGTGAGAGGAGCGCGGAAACTTTCACACGACCCGTGCTGTATAAAAATAAACGATATAAATGAGACTATAAATGATACTATAAATGATGCAAGTAGACTGAATGCTGTAGAAATGAGATCTCTGAGACGAATGTGTGGTAAAACCATGTATGATCGTGTGGAAAATGTTGAGATTCGTAAAGAACGCAAGGCTGATGTAAGCGTAGTGGGCAATATTAAGAAAGGGACGCTTAGATGGTTTTGGCATGTAGAGCGAATGAATGAAGAAAGGAGTGTAAGGAAAATATATGACGCGAATGTGAATGGAAGAAGAAGCCGGGGACGTCCAAGGAAGACGTGGCACGATCAAGTGAATCGAATACTTGAGTCGGGCCATGTCAGAAGTCGGAATAACAGAAGAGAATGTATGAGACGTTGTTTGAAAGTGAATGAAGCAAAAAGTGTATGCCAAGATCGAGTTGTTTGGCGGTCCGTCCTCTCTGCCTACCCCTGCGGGGAAACAGGGTGATAGTACTTTTTTTAATGAATAACAAATGTTTCTAAGCACATCCGGTACGTCTGTAGTTTAGAGAGACACTGACCCTCGAATAGCTCGGAGCTCGACGCTTGTGACTAAATGGTGAGAGTGGGGGAAGCGACATGGATCATTTGTAGTAAATTTTACTACAGCGCGCCCGCTGGAAGGTTAAAAGTAAAAAAAAAAATGATTTAAAAATGTGAATACTGCACAAGTGTCCGAACTGCTCCAAACCATTTAATCAGCGGGACTCTGGCATCCCCAATTATGGTAGGTTGTGAAATTGAAAGTCAGGGGGGAAAACAAAATGTGGAGGGCGATGTCAGGAAGTAGATGTTTTTTATATATTTGTTTGATTTCTTCAATATACGAGTATGTGTAATACTTCATTGAGGTTATTATTAAAAAAAGTATTTTATTGAACGGTGGTGTAAACAAAATACTTCATTTTAGTTTTATTATATACTAGCTGACGTGTACCCGGCCTTGCTCAGGTTTTTTTTTCGGAAAAAGTTATGATTTTGTGAATTCTTGCCTGTCGTTTGGGTCCCATAATTGATTTGACAGCGAAAGTCATATCTTGTGACGTCTATTACTATCTCTAACCAATGAAACAATGAAACATTCGTTAGAAAGTTTTATTTCATTCCTAAAATTTATTTAAAAAAATCTAAATAATAAAGTTTTTAAGTAGGTACCTACTTGTGTTTTCCATTTTGAAAGTATTCTACCGAAACAAACCTTCTTTTGAATATGTAATCAATGCTAACCAAAGTGGTATATCTATGGGCTAACCTCAATACAACATGACCGGTTAAATATTTTTCATACTAATTTAAAAAATGTTACAGCAACATTTTTGCATATCGGATTTCATTCAAACTCTAAACCTTCCCAGAACTAATAAGAACAAACTGTGCTATTTTCAGCGAAACCGGACAAGCAATTTTCGAGAAAATCGAGAACAGACAGACAGACAAACATTCATTTTTATATATATATATAGATTTGTATTTATATTATATTTATTTTACAGTCATTTATAATAATAATAATAATAATAAGAGTAAATTTCCATAGCGCAGTTTTGTGAAGGTTCACCTCAAGTGCGCTTTACACTAACTAACCTATCCTAATATAATTGAAAAATAACAGATCTACTACATAGTATATATATATTCAAATTAAAACTATGACATAAAATATTCCTGAGCAGGTACTATAATATAATAATTTGGAAACTAAGGGTATAAATAATCAAATATCACGTAGGTAGAGAAAATTATACGACATTAAATACATGGTTTTTCATTGGATACTAGGGGAATTAAATAACAAGGGAGAAAACCGCAACTAAATAAGCTATGAAGGATCAAAAGAAAAAGATATATGATTTACATCGGATAGGATTTTTTGAATAATTTTATTTTTAATACCCGTTTGAACTCTGCTAAATTCTAGATGTTAGCAATACTTGGGGGAAGCTTATTCCAGATGATCGGGCCAGATATACGGCCACGGGTTTATTTGACCGAGAGGGTTCAACTAATCGCTTAGCAGCATTAAAATCTGCTGTCCTCAAGGAAAGCCGTCCATCACCTGGGTCTTGTCGGACACATAGTTCAGATATATTGGCTGGTGCCTTTCCCTGGAGGCTTTGAAGGTTGTTAAGCAAATCTTGATTTCTATTCTTTCAGGGCATCGAAGCCAATGAAGACGATCCCTTAAAAGAGGAGTAATGTGACAATATTTAGGCCTACAATATATCATTCTCGCTGCAGCATTGAAGACAGACTGGATCCTGTTGAGTTGTTTCTGGGGGAGACCAGCATATGCACTATTACAGTAGTCCATACGTGAGACAACAAAAGAATTTATAAGTGTTTTAGCATCAGAGGGAAGGCATAAACTGATTGATTTTATCTGCCTAAGATGGAAAAAGCCAGAACTTACAGCCTTTGAGATTTGCGACTCAAGAGATAGACAACTGTCGATAGTGAAACCAAGAAATTTAATTTCTTTGGAAGGAATGATATCAGTGCCCTGAATTGGAATCGGGCTGAAATCAAGAAGGTCCTGCCTTCCGGGAGAAGATATCCAAATGAACTCTGTTTTGGTAGGGTTAAGTTTGAGTTTATTAACAGACATCCAACTTGATACTGTGTCAATAAAGTCAACTACTTCATTTTTTAGTATGTGTTTTCATCCGGATAACAAAACTTGAAAATTATACGATCATCCGCATAGGCTTGTGATTCAAAGCCAGCCGAGTGAATGAGGTGTTCAAGACAATTTGTATACACAATAAAGAGAATGGGACCCAGGACGGAACCTCGGGGAACTCCAATTTCAATTGGAGATTCAGGTGAAGTACGTTTATTAAAAATTACTGAGCTTATTCGTCCAGACAGGTAAGATGTTATCCATTGTAGTACATCACCCCGAATGCAAAATTCGGTATCGAGCACATTTAGTAAAATACTGTGATCCACCGTATCGAATTCAGCACTCATGTCAAGGATGGGCACTAACTCCACTTTACCTGCTTCCATCTCAAGAATCAGATCTGAAATAATCCGAAAAATAACAGTTTCTATTGAAAGAAACTGTTTATAGGCTGATTGATTTTTCACGAACAAACCTGCAGAGTTCAAATACCCCACCAATTGCAATATTGAGAATATTTCAAAATAATACAGGCTGTGTTTGACGTAACGTCAGGTGTGAATGATGTCTACTGTAAACTGTTTATATGTCATAGTGTGTCGTCCACAACCAACTAGTAGAACTTTACTGAGGTGTTACCTAGTTGTTATTTAGTTCCGGTAACCAAACATGACTAAAGTGGCTTCCAGACGAGTGGGTGGCCCAGTGGTTTTGCCATAAATGGGCAAAACGAACAGTGTGGCCTTTCTATGTGTAAGGATTTAGTTTGGTTTTTGGTTGTATGTTCACATTATCAAAACAATACAACACATTTAAATAAATCAATTAAGACAACATTGTTAGTTAAATACGAGTAAAAAACACATTATAAATGTGAAAACCTCACCGAATTCAGAATTTTAATTGCTTTTCAACTAAATCGGTTTTACCGATAATAAATCATTAGCCATCCAAATTTTAAAAGAGTGGGAGTAAATTAAATCATATAAATAAGTCGTTACAATGTGGATTAAACACAGTTTGAAAATGGCCTTAAACGCCGATACAGCTGTCACAATAATAACAACTAAAAATACTTGCAGAACTTAATAATAACATTATTAAATTTGATTTACACAAAAAAAAATGGAGGTCTACGAATTAAAGAAAAAACAATTAATAAGTATATCAAAGTTACTAATATTATTATTATGTTTGCAAGTACTTTAGTTTTTAATTATTCTTACCGCGGTTTCGGTTAGAAAACACTTTATGTACGGAAAATAGCTTTCAACCGTAAACACTAATTATCACAAGTATTTTCAAAGTTAATCGATTTTACCGACCATAAATCTCAGGTGCGCCAAACCGTTGAATTTGGTTGTCATCTCTGGTCTGGAGCCCCAAAATACCTAAATAAAACCGTTGAATCTCTGCAGAAAGGGCGGTCCACACGTAACACACGTATTGCAATCTTAAGAGCACCGGCATCAGGTGGGTATGATGTCCTTCTACTATCGGTATTTCAATGGAAGATACTCTTGGTACCGGCACATAGTCTGGATACATGTCAAATGCGTGCCCGTACATTTGTATAAGATTGACATTTGTACATTGAAAACGAGTAATTTCTACGACTCGTTCTTAAGTTCAAAAGCACGGCTGTGGAATGATTTGCAGGATCTTCTACCTTCTACAATATGGGTATTCATTTGCTCTTTACTTTCATTAAAAAGATCCTTCATACAGCATCCTCAAAGATGTCTCAGGTCCTCCTCTGTAGATTTAAGTAAAAAAAAAAAAATATATATTCAGCGACCATGTTTTAAAAGCCAGATAATTCTCAACCTTCCTCTTTAACTTCATCTTTCCTTCTCCCATTAGTAGTGGTCTCACAGATTCACCAGATCCTGCCAGTTTGAACTCTGCCCGTGTTATCGTTATAACCAATTTTATATCGCGTGTTTTTATGTCCCAAATTAACGACTTTTTCTAACCGAATTAGGTAACAACACATCGTAAATAGACCTCGCCATGGATCTGGCAGAGAGGCGTTAAATTAGTACCAACGCCCGCATTAAATAGTAAAAAAAACTACATTCATTTAAAATAATTCCGCACATTAAAACCCATTACACAAGTACTTGATCTTTCATAGAAATTATTTATGCGAGCTACAAACTGTGGTGTAAATTGTATGCATAAAATGGGATAACGACTTTTTCATTCAGTTACATACAATGGCGGTTCGTGATCTTTTTTAATGGGGATGCAATCAGACAATCGAGATACTATATTTCCTCAAAATGTACACGTGGTCCTTCGGCGAATCGTCAAATATAGCGGGAGTCACTTGTTTTTTTTTAAAGTTTGTGGGAGGGGTATTATAGTAACTAGCGACGTGAGACGATACGGCGTTTGTCTTAGGAATATAACGTCTTATCTAAAAAATAATTGAATGCGGAAACGAAAGTATCTATTGTAATCTGTTCGCTTTAGTAGTAGATTTACAAATGCCAGTAACAGCAGATGGTTAGAGAAATACGGGAAAATTACAACATACAAATATTTATTACTAACTAAGAAAGTAAAATAATAACATTTAATTTGCATCCTTGTTGTGCAAAGGGACCGATAGGGCCATCTTGGTGTCACTCACCAAACTTTCCAGGTCAGGTGTCTTCATATATACCATCTTAGAGCTGAGCACAAACTTCGACATGGTTAGGGCATAGGTTGTTATTTTCACAGTCAGGGAGATTGTTATTTTGATTTTTTAGAATTTTTAACTCCACACAGGAAGCTCTGAGGAAAATAATTTCCCTCAAGGCCTATATCATATTTGGGGATGCTGTGAGGAGTGAACACGGTTCTTGAAGATACCCATGTTGTAGAAGGGAGGAAACACAGAGGCCGGCAGATCATTCCACACCCGAGGTGTTGAACATAAAAATGAGTCGTAGAAGCGACCAGTTCTCATAATAATAATAATAATAGTTTGATGATTTGTATAGCGCCGTTTTTGTGAAAAATCACCTCAAGGGCGCTGTATAAATATTTCTTAACTAATTGTGTACAAACAGATACAGAAAAACATACTTACCTGGCAGGTCGCTTCAGATGAACACAGTTTTATTAGAAAATTTATTTATAGAGATGATAGTTTTACATGGTTATTTGTTGCTCCTTTTCTATTGATGTTACATTTATTAGATGATTGGTGGCACAAGAAGAGCTGGTATTTATTGAATTGTTGGTATTAATTTTTAGGACTGGAAAGTATTCATAAAATGAATTTTAGGACTCGAAAATATCTATAAAATTACCTTAAAAAGCGTAAGAAGCTTTTGATAAATATTAACGTTTTTTTATATTTATTTTACACTTTGGTTATTTACAGTGTTACGGGCTGTGGCCGAATTTGCTGACGGGTGCGTGGATTTTAATTTTTTTTAATAATTTTTTTATTTATTTAATGACTTTAGGTAAGTACTAACCGGCTAGCCTAGCTAAGCAATTTACAGGTGAATTTCTTCAATTTATGGATACGATTGTTCGTAAAGGTGTGTTTGAAGTTTGGTTCTGAATTCTGTTGAGTCTTTGATAATTCTTAAGTCATGCGGCAGTTCAATTGTGACAATTGTCAACCGTGTGCAAATGTTGGGCGCGCGTTTGGCGTGTTTCCCGAAGGGATACCTGACGCTAGTTCCTGAGAGCATCTTCCATTAAAATACCGGTAGAACAAGGACAGCATTCCCACCTGACGTCCGTGCTCCAAAGATTGCAATCCGTTTGTTAAGGTAGGCGAATCTATCCAACGGATCGCCCGTTTCTCCACAGAGTCAAGAATTTTTTTCAGATATTTTTTGGATCCCGACCAGAGGTGGCTGCCAAATTCTAGAGTGGGGTGAACTTGCAATTTGTACAAGGTCAGCAGTATAAAGTATTTGCTTGGGATCGTGAGCCCATACGTGCTGAATCCATTCAGCCCAGAACCTGTGAGAATATCGCGTTGCTCTTCGACCGTAGTATTCCGTCGCGAGGATTTTAAACACGAAATTTTAACGGCGCCCTGTCTTTGTATTATAATGCAAGTTAGTCTTATTTCATCATATTTTTAATGGGAATTGACTCCACAATTGCTCTTTAGATAAAACCGCCACTGGTTATATAGAAAGGGCTAACCGAGTACATTAGTTCTCGCGCAATTTAAGGCCGCATTACGAACTCAACTTTAAATACACAAGAAGAGGGCAAGCGCCTGTAAATGCGCTGTGAAAATAAATATTTTTTAATGGGGGTGATTTGATGGCGAATTGTGTTGACATTGTGTTTCATAGGGACTTAAATGGCGTGTCACTGATTGGGTACTTTAAGAATTGTCTAAAAATAGGATGATGGGGTAATTGAAAGTTCATCATAAAAATGTCATAAATTTAACACATTTATAGAAGAATATACGAAATTGCGTAGTATCGGGGAAAGGGTATATATATATTCCTATATTGATTCCTTACTGGTAAGCTGCGTTTCATCTTTATTTGAAAACAATGAAAATCTATACATATATAAAAATGAATGTTTGTCTGCCTGTTTGTCTTCGATTTTCTCCAAAATTACTTGACCGGTTTTGCTGAAAATAGCACAATTTTTTTTAATTAGTGCTGAGAAGTGTTGGAGTCTAGTTTGAATGAAATCCAATATAATTGCTATAAAATTTTAAAATTAGTACGAAAAACATTGAACCGGCATGTTTTATTTTGGTTAGCACATAGATATACCTCTCTGGTTATCCACAGATTACATATTTAAGAAGATGGTTTGTTTGGGTGGAATACTTTCAAAATGGAAAACACAAGTAGGTAAGAACTTTTTTATTTGTATTTTTTTTTTGGAAGGAATGTTTTTTGTTTGTTTGTTTAGATATCGTAGATCGCTGTCAAATGACACCCAAACGACAAGCAAGAAAACACAATTTCAAAATTTTATAACAAAAAAAAATCCCGAGCAAAGCGGGTTACACGTCAGCTAGCGGTTTAAAAATTTGTGATGCTTTAATTCTTACTTTGAATTCTTCTTAGGTAAGATAAATCATTCAATGATCGTTGACAGCATTTTTTAATCAACCTCAGTATTTTTTTTTACATGAATACCGCGAGAAAGGAGAAGGGTAAGAGGAAGGTGAGGAAATATCTGGCTATTCAGATCTGGTCACCAAACACGGCTAAAAGCCATTTCAAGCAACGTTTCAATTCTGAATGGTGGTCTTTCACCAGGGCGATACTGAGAGTATCTTCCACTTTGGGAACTTAAATGAGTGGAATAACATAACCGGGAGGATTGGAAGGGTGGAAGAGAGCAACCGACGAAGAATAAAAATGGGTCATACCGACTGGGTAAAAATGAGAAAAATTGTACCAAAAATTTATTACTTGAAAACTTGTCTTCATTGTAGATATCTTCTCCTATTATATAAAGAAGAATGTCCCGGACGGGCAGTGTTTGTTTGTTTGTTTGTTTGTTTTGTATACAAATCTACAGTTTTATTCCGAGCTTGATACAAATTTGCACACTTTTGATACAAGAGGAAGGTTACTGTCTATGAGATTTCGAAAAAGTACCCCTTTCCCCTTTTCCACCCCTTAAAGCAGAATTTTGCTATATAAATTATTAATTGTTTTTGTGTTTAATTCGCAGAAGTCCATTTAATTAAAAAATATATATGTAAATCAAATTTAACAATGTTGTTATTAAGTTCTGCAAGTATTTCAGTTGTTGTTATTGTGACAGCTGTTTCGGTTTTCAGTGCCATTTTCAAACTGCCCATCAGCTGCGAAACAACTATCACAATAAGAAAAAAACTAAAATACTTATAATAATAACATTATTAAATTTTATTTGCATTCAATTTTTTAAAGAATTTTGGTACTTTGGTAAGATTTTGTACACTTTCGTTATTACTAGGTAGGTAAGGTTTAGGAGTAGGTGTAGGAGGTAGGGATAGTTGTAACATATCGCAACCTCAAAACTTTCACCCGAGCCATGTATATTCCGGGCAACACAGGGTACTTCAGATAGTTTCATATGTTTTTGTTGGATTTATTAATCGGGTGTTTTTACGTCACAATTTAATGGCTTTTGCCACGGACTCTGACGAAGAGGCATGAAATTAGTGGCTACACATATTACATTAAAACACATGTTTTCCCTTTAGTCGGTGCTTCATCATTCATGGAAAATATTTATAATTCCAGAGTTTAAATTCTGGAATATATGTTTCTAAATGATGTTTAAGCGTGTTTTATTTTTTTAATTTCAGCAATATTTTTAGTTTTTATTATTGTGACAGCTGTTTCGGCATTCAAGGCCATTTTAAAACTGCAATTAATCAACACTGTTACGACTTACTTACATGATTTTATTTACTCCCCCCCCATTCTAATTTGAACGGGTTTTAAAAATAATGATTTAATATCGATAAAACCGATTAGGGTTAAAAAATATTTAATATTCTCTATTCTGTAAGGTTTTTACATTTATAACGTATTTCCCCATATTTAAATGAAAGTGTTTTTTTCATTGATTTGTTTAAATGATTGTTTCTTCAGTTTAGCCGTTTTTATAGTTCCGTTTTAGGCACAAACGCTACATAATTTGCATCCAACATCATACTGATTGTTAAAAATATATATTTGTATAGATTGTGCTTGACGTGTACGTACGAGTATATGCAGGCAATAACTTGGATGGCAGACACTTGCCAAACCATTGTTTGACTCAGTGGCGTGCATTGCTCTTTGACCACGACTGCACTGTAGCTTTGCAAGTGTTAATAATTACTATTCATCTTAAAACCCCAAACGTCTTAGATATGCAAGGTTTATTAAAGTTTTAAAAATGTAAAAATATAAAGATCAGTAGAAAAAACAATGACATTATAATAAGGAAAATGCATAATATTAACACAATGCAATTAGACTTTCTCATGATGCTGTTGGTCGTTTATGAATTTTATTGCCAGTTAGATTATTTGCCAACAGGTAAACATGTCGACACGTCGGTTCTAGTCCGATCGCCGAAGTTAAGCAACATCGGGGGCGGTCAGTATTTAAATGGATGATTTTACTTTCCACTCAGGTGACATTGGCGCCTAGGGACATAATTATTTATCTGTTATTTAAAAAGATATATCAATAATATGGAAAACAAAAAAAAATACATCAAAATCAATCGTTTTCATCAAAAACATCGATTCATACTAATATTCGGAAGGATTGGATTTGAAATTTTGAAGAACCATTGGCAAAAAAGGACACTTTATGAAAAAGTATAAAAACAGAGTTGCAATAATGATTAAAAGGTAATTTACTTTCTTTTTTTTTTCAATAAGGAAAGATAAATATTCCCTGGTTGGGAATAACCTGAAAATATTTGAAAATATCTTACTACCATTACAGTAAGCGGAAGATGTTGCTTTTGTCTAACTATTTTTACATAGAAAAGACTTCTAGAAATTCCAGTATTAGAGTTAAGGAAACTAATTTATTAAAATTATATATTTTGAATCTAGGTAAATGTTATATTATAACTATACCCCGAAAAAGAAATGGAAAGAATTATACATTTTCAATCTTAAAAAATAAATTGAGAGTAAATACTATGATAAGAGACCTAGGAATAACTCTGGATTCTAAATTTATGTTTGATGCACACGTGATGTCAAGAGTAAATCATTGAAAATGTTGAGATTCACAGATCAAAGCCATTCAAGAACCCCCAATCCATTTTAACCATGTATAACGTAGTTGGAAGTAATTTAGAATATATTAGTGTTATAAAGAACCAACATTACATGAAATCTGTACAATATGGATTAAAAATCTTTCAAATATGCATTAAATACCTTACTCCATTCTTACGAGGAACGACTATAATATTTTAATTGTATTACATTGGAAAAAGAAGACAGTTTGCTCACTTAATATACATATTAAAAATTATTCACAACAAGCTCGAAATCACTGATTGTCTAAGTAGTATTCACATAAAAGTTCCCAATGGACGCTATTTCAGGATTCATAAAACATTTTATATGGAATTATTTAATAACACTATTGCCTATTTCAATCCTATGCCTCGAATTAGTAGATCATACAATCATATACTAGTATAATGTGCCGATATAATAATGTTTATAAACAGACTCACATATTGTAGATAGCAAATAAGCCATCATCTCTCTATCACATCATTGAAAATAGTGGGCTACTAGAAATACTTTAACATCCCCCCTTTCTTCTTCTCTTCTTATATCATATAATATTATATAGTTTACTCTATGGTGTTATTATCAATATTATAACACGCTTTATTTTTTATTAAGTTTTTGTTTATTTTCTTTCTTTATATTATATTATGCTTTATATTAAATTTCCCTTTTTTCAGTTTATTATTTAGCATCCATATCAAGTGATAACTGATAACCAAACCAAAAATTATGCTACCTGTGAACATTTATAACTGGTTATTAATACGTATGCATTTTCCAATAATAATTTTATAAATATGATAATGGTAATAAAAAAAATCTAACTAACAAACTAACTAACTAACCATCACGCCCTTTCCCCGCAGGGGTAGGCAGAGAGGACGGACCGCCAAACAACTCGATCTTGACATACACTTCTTGCTTCATTCACATTCATACAACGCCTCATACGTTCTCTTCTGTTATTCCGACTTCTGTCATGGTCCGACTCGAGTAATTGATTCACTTGATCGTGCCATGTCTTCCTCGGGCGTCCCCGGCTTTTTCTTCCATTCACATTCGCGTCATATATTCTCCTTACACTCCTTTCTTCGTTCATTCGCTCTACATGCCCAAACCATCTAAGCGTCTCTTTCTTAATCTTGGTCACTACGCTTACATCTATATATATTTAAAATATATAATATATTTAAAAATGAATGTTTGTCCGTCTATCTATCCTCGATTTTCTCCAAAATTACATGACTGGTGTTGCTGAACAGTTATTATTAGAGCCGCGAAGGCTTAGAGAGTATTTTGATTAGATGAATTTTTAATAGTTATGTTCTGTATTATTATCCAAATCAATTCTTTTTCCTAAATCGTCATCTTCATGTTTATTTCTTTGTTGTGTTTTGCCTCCATCTTCTATCAGTAGAATGGATCCATTTTTAAACCAAATACATATATATTTTAATTACTTTCAGTCATTTATCATGGGATTATAGCGAGGAATTTAGTTTAAATTTGAATTTTTATTACAAATTGCAATAGTTTTGGAATATTTTTTGTAGTGCGCGTTCCAGAAAATACTTCCAAAATTTGGTAATGAACTCGTACGCCTGTTTATTCAGTTGGCTACAACAATCACCGGAAGATGATGGTACAATTGAAATTTTCAAATATTTGATAAAAATCTACAGACAGCCTACCTTCGATCTTAAAGTAATGCAATACCACTGCAGTACACAATATCAAAAAATCACTGTTTTATTGGATAAAAAAACAAGTTCATATTCTCTAAAGGAAAATGCCACAATTTAAAAAATGCCTCATCATTGAAAATACCTTAACATTAAAAATGTCTCAACATTATAATATCTCATAATTTCCAATGTCTCAACATTGAAAATACCTCAACGACGATTCACTAAACCACATTAATAGAGTGGCTTCTTCGAGGTCAATTTCATCGATTATTTATTATAATTTACCAGCGGAAGTACGACCTACTCACCCCCCTTCAATGTTGATAGGGTAATTTCAACTGTCAAGTAAACTGAGATAAAGATGGTAATCGTGAAGAACGTTTTCATTCAAGGAACAAAACAGATTTTCAAAGATACTTCGCAAACAATTTTTCAAGAAGATTTTTTAAAACTTCTTAACGAAATATCATCCCCTCAGCTGTCTGTCAAGTGGTTGAACTGCCTGACACAATATTAATATTAAAAGATCGGAATATTATAAAAAAATTGAGATATCGCTTTCGGATATTTGCGATATTTATTTACTGGCATGATCAAAGCGTACCTTTTTAATTAACTTTAATCGGAATTTTCCAATCATAAGTTTCCAGTCAGAAACACGCTCCACGGGTGGGCCGCTTTATGTTCCTGAAATCGGTTTTCTTCTATTCCAGTTAATTGAAATATCCAATATACATCAGTAATACGCTTTCAACGTAGGGTAATTCATATTCACAATTGACTTTGACGTTGTTTGATATGGGTTCAGTTTCTGAAAATAAGCTGATTCATTTATGTAATATAATGCACCTGTGGGTGTTGTAACTCTGTGTTACGATGTTGATTGTTAAGTTTCACCAGCAATTCAAAATAATATGTATTTTTGGATACAATAAATACTGTGACAATGAACAGCAATACAATAAAAATTGTTACCTTCTTCCAATTAGAAATATAAAAAAGGAATGCAATAAATGTAAAAATATAAAAAAACGCTGTGTAAAAAAATTCTTAAAATGCATGATTAAAACAATGATAATCCATAAAATACATAAAGAAGAGTGTCCCATTTTCATTCCGAGCTTGATATAATTTTTCACAATTGACGTTCAAAATAAGAGGAAAATAACTGAGTGGGGGTATGAGTAGGGGTAGGGGTAGGGGTAAAGGTAGGGGTGGGGGTAAGGTTGGGATAGGGGTAGGGGTAGGGGTAGGGGTAGGGGTAGGGATATGGGTAGGGGTAAGGGAAAGGTTAGGGGGAAGGAGTAGGATTAGGGGCAGGGGAAGGGTGAGGGGTAGGAGTAACATATAACAATCTCAAAAATTTTCTCCGACCCATTCATTCAGTGGTAAGGGTAGGGGGAAGGGGTAGGGTTAGGGGCAGGGTTAGGGGGAGAGGTTGGAGTAACATATAGCAATCTCAAAAATTTTCTCCGACCCATTCATTACCCCGGACAACGCCGGGTACTTCAGTAAGCTAATTAACAATTAAAAAAATGTTTTTGTTTTGTAAACGCAGTATAAATGTATAAATCGAAACTGCATAGCTCACGCTGAAAATGACGTGACTGGGTAAAAACATTACTTCCATTTTTGAAACATTATCGAAGAAAGAAATCACTGTCTGGCTTGATATTACAGTTAAGTGAAAAGCTACTTTGTTTTAAGCCGCTTTATTCACCACGGTAACATTTAGTTTAAACTTATATTATTAGCTTGTTTGGTCACAAGGCGTGCATTTTAGATAAATGCCATGGTAATAATATCTATCTTTGTCTTTTATGTAGTCATATCCAATCGTATTTTTAAACAGGAAAGAAAATATTTATTACTGTGATTAACCTTATTACATAATTTATGTACTACCAATGCCTGTCTCGACATAGAAATTTTCCCAGTGAGACAGGCATCGCCATGATAAATATGTTTTATCTTTTTGTACTTCTCGGGCATTAACTGTGTAACAACTTGTAGACTTTTTTTTTTAAAATTTAATGTAAATCAAATTTAAAAATGTTATTATTAAGTTCTGCAAGTATTTTTAGTTGTTATTATTGTGACAGCTGTTTCGGCGTTTAAGGCCATTTTACAAACTGTGGTTAATCCACATTGCGACGACTTATTTATAGGATTTAATTTACCCCCACTCCTTTAAAAATTTGGATGGATGGGTAATGATTTATTATCGGTCGCAATGTGGATTAACCACAGTTTGAAAATGGCCTTAAACGCCGAAACAGCTGTCACAATAATAACAACTAAAAATACTTGCAGAACTTAATAATAACATTATTAAATTTAAAAAAAAAATTAAATGGAGTTCTACGAATTAAACACAAAAACAATTAATAACTTGTAGACATTTTTTTGAACAGTTTTATCCACTGTGTACATTTGTTACTTAATTTTATTACTTCGACACATCCGTGTCATCCACTAGCGTCCTTAAAACTAACTTACGAGGAACGGCTGCGCTGCCTGTTTCATACGTAACTTGGTTTGGATTTATATACCCATATAATACGCATCCAAATTGAATGACATATTTGTTAATTAAAGGTTTAGTAAATATCTAGTACATACGAGAAGTATTTTATATATTTTTGTTTTAAATTATGAAGTGGTCTCGTGTGCAAAGGATCCAAGACCACATTGAGAAAATCTCTTTATCAGGAATGCGTCATTAAATTTTTTACAGAGCCTCTTTGTAATCATAACGAAAAGTAGTGCATGACCATTTGGCGGTGCGACTGAATGCACTGACAGATTGCTCTTGGCGCTTGAAAGGATTCGGGAAATATGCGGGGCGGCCTATTTGCTCACAAAGAGTTCATTGTGCCGAACACTAGCTCTGATACGACTACAAAGAGAAATGCTTTTTTCAAATTTGAGGGATTCAAATACTTTTTTAATCAAATTTAATGCAGGTACTATTATTAAATTTTTGAGTGACTGAACCGTTACAAAAATGCGTATTAACAAACAAAAAAGATT
This sequence comes from Halesus radiatus, assembly GCA_022606495.2. Lineage (NCBI taxonomy): Eukaryota > Metazoa > Arthropoda > Insecta > Trichoptera > Limnephilidae > Halesus > Halesus radiatus. Next base: position 110,686 of record JAHDVE020002080.1, read on the forward strand.
ACAAAAATTCGTTAAAATTGACACTTGAAACGCCGAGATGATTCAAGCTAATAAAATTTTCTAAAACTTTGGTTTGGTATATATTTTCAAATGACTAATAAAAGCCATACTTAAAGTACTCACAAGAACGCCACCGACAGAAATTTAAAAAAAGTTTTGACTTGCCAAATGTACTAAAATACATGCTAAAAATCTGAAAAACGTGCCCAATGTACTACAAATCTATATATATATAAATATAAATATCAATATAATTTTGTTTGTTTGTCCTCGATTTTCTCGAAAATTACTTGCAAATAGCACAGTTTGTTTTTATTAGTGCCGGGAAGGTTTAAAAAGTAGTTTGAATGAAAACCAATATGTAAAACTGTTGCCATAACGTTTTAAAATTAGTATGAAAAGCATTGAACCCGTAATGTTTTATTTAGGTTAGCAGCTAACACTCTGGTTAGCCACAGATTGCATATTCAAAAAATGAGGGTTTTTTTGGGTAGATATTATATATATTTTCATAATGGAAAACACAAGTAGGTACCTACTTAAGAACTTTATGATTTAGATACAAATTGAAAAAATAAACGTTTGAAATGAAATAAAATATTCAAACGAATATTTCTTTATTTTTATAAACAATAATTATTAGCCTGAAACACTCATCCAAATTGAAAAAAACCTTTCCGAGCAAAGATAAATGTCGCCGACAGGACTCGAGCATCTGACCGGCAATCAGAAGGGTGCAGGTTCGAGTCCTGTATTATTCCTCTAATATTCCTCTAATATTATTATAATATTAAAAGCACGGTAAAGCACGTTGGAGCACCAGTGATAAAGAACAGGAGATGTGGCCCACGATGCAGCGTCAGTGATAAAGCAGCAGGTTAGGATAACTCACCTGGAGGCCAGGCGAAGGGCGCCTGACTCCAAGCTTACCTGGATTGCTTAGCGGATAAAACAGGTAACCCTTCTTCTTCAGTCGTGAGTCGGCGACAGCCTCATGCCGGGTTCAGTGGAAAAAGGTACTAAACTACAAAAGAAAAGATGTGAGCTTTCTAGACAGGTAGTACATACGGGGTTACAATAACAATGGGCAGTACATAACCTATCTAAGGTTCGAATATCTCTCTCTCTCTGGTCAGTCTAAAATCGGAATTAAATACAGCACGGAAGGAGATTTGAAATACAGCTTACATAGGTCGATTGACTGTCAGCACGCGCCTCCATCGCAAATGGTGACGCTGAGGAATGATGGGTCCCACACGGACAGCGTCCGGTGACTCACAGGGAGTTATGCACTCATCACTGACTTTACTAAATAGATTTATGCAAAGATAATGAGTTTACAATGTACTAAATGCATAGGAGGCAAGATGACGCCAGAAACCATGCGTAGCGGCCATGTGCTAAGGGCACGCCGCACGCACCTCTCGATTCTAATGCCGGACCTCTAATAACCGGATGACCGTTGAGCGAAGCCGGTGGCGGGCGGGAGTGTTGCTCCTGTTGGCAAAAGCCGGGAATAATCCTAGAGTATGTTCGAGAATCTTCGTTTATCTCGTTTTACTAGTAGCGAATTCGTTACATAACAAGTGTCAAAACGTAGCAATTATTTTTTATTTATTGGATGCAATATGTTTTATGGATGTTGAAATAGCCTTCCAATTCCTTATAGTATATACCTCATTACGATTCCACTAATCGACGATAACATAATTATTCAGATGGCATATTTTTATAAACGTGCGTGTTGATGAAATTTCTAAGTATAATGACGATGAAATTACAATCGTGCTCACTTAATAAATGGTATAATTTGTTTTAATGTATCAGTACCGCAGAAAACAAAGAAGGTCACGATCGACTCTGCGAACCGGTATTGCATGTAGCTATAGCGAGACTGAATTTTACCGTGAATTACATGCTCTGGGAATAGCCGCGAATACGTTATTCCATTCTTTTCGAGAACGGGAGGAAAATAATTACTATGCAGATCCGCCCGCTGCAGGCTAATCCTATTTCAGGTAGAGGGCCGCTAATAAGAAACATCTGCATACGGTAGGGTGATTGTAAAATTCATTTTAATGTATATTGTAGTAAATGATACACTGTTGATACAGTGTTTCCATTAAATAATAACCAATATACTGATAAACCTGTAAAATTTAATGGCTATACCCTCACCAATGAAACTGAGCGATCTCTGTGTTGAAGCGTAATATTAAACAACAATCTCAGTCGAGAACCAGTCGAGCGTTATGGTCGATCACATTTATTTATTTACGCTCGTTAAAGGATTTTACGTAGAAATATATAAATAATATTGAATACTCGTATGTACATATAATAAGAAATATAAAAGCAAACTATATAAATAAATTGCTTAAAATTTTCTTTGCAATCACCACTTTATTAATATATACATAGATATAATATATGTCTGTGTATAGCCAATACATATCTGTGTATGTTAATAAAGTGGTAAATACAAAGTAATTTTTAATTAATTTATTAATATTATAGTTAAGGAACACCTAAGGTGTATAAGTAATAATAATTATTCTGAATTTGCCAAAAATATTTTAGAAATCAATAATTCTTTTGATATAAATAAGGGTTTATATTTTACATACAAATACAACCGCTTTACAAAACTAGACAAATTCTAAATTTTAAAAATTAGAAAAGGTGTTAATACTCAATTATATAATTAATAATAAAATATAAAAAATAGCTGTATCTTGAATGTATTTTCATATTAATATTAATAACAAAAATCGTTTCTTTTTTAATTTATGATTTGTTATTCAACGTTTCATCATATTTTTTTATTAACATTCTGATTAATTATTACATACTTTAATCAATTTTTGTTTATGTTTATAATTTGTCTATTCTTTCATGATTGTATTCTATGTTTATCACTTGTCTATACCTGACATTATTTTTAAGGATTTTGTATATTCCTCGTGAGGAAAGCATCGTTTTCGAAACATGTTGGTATGTACAAATTAATAAAGTGGTAATTAAAAAATATATTTTAATTTATTTATTAATAGTGACGCCACAAAGTGAATATTAATATTTGAAAAAAAAAAAAACGTAAACCGTGTAATTTGGCACTTTCATATAAATGTAATAAAGTATCATGTTCATATTGTAATATTGAAGTACTAAATAAATCGACGACAGCGAAATATATTTGTTCCTAAGCAAACGTTGTTCTTAATTATCCTTCAGTGCCATCCATAGAAGGATGTAATAAGAATATGCAGTATATAGTAAATATAATAGTAATAATAATATTGTATTTATTTCATCGGAACAAAGCAGTGAGTTTAATACTCTGTCTGCCATATAAAAGAGTACGTCTAAATAAATGACATGTTGTGGAACTTCTGTCTAATGGCGTAGAATCATGTATATCAAAAACTTTTGGATTGGAGGCCAAAATACCCATCCAAACGGAATGATCTATTTTTTAAAATTAAAGTTTTAGTAAATATCTAGTACGGATGAGAATTATTTTATTTATTTTTGATTTAATTTTTTAAGTATGTGCCATGAAAAAAAATCAATTTTCATAATTTTAAAGGCAGCATAGAAAATTATTTGCGGGTTTATCGTACTTTTTAAAACATTTAATTTAAAAAAAATAGATCATTCAGTTTGGATGGGTATTTTGGCCTCCAATCCAAAATTCAGTTTTGTATGAAACAGGTAACGTAGCCGTTCCCCTTAAAATAATAACGGGTACTCGGAAATTGCCAACCACCTCGTAGAAACAGACCACATATTGAATAAAAATACGGACACTAGTTTGCTGCATAAAAATGGAATAGGCATTCGACTAGACTAGGTTTTGCCTATTGCAGTGCTGCAATTGGTTTGTGTATTTAGAATATGTGTTGTAATGTGGATGAAGCAAGAAGTATGTGTGTTGGAAATAATTTTTAAAACGAATATTTGTAAAAATATTTATACTCAACCTCCTACCCCTACTCCAACTCCTACTCTAACTCCTACTCCAACTCCTACTCCAACTCCTACTCCAACTCCTACTCCAACTCCTACTCCAACTCCTACTCCAACTCCTACTCCAACTCCTACTCCAACTCCTACTCCAACTCCTACTCCCACTCCTACTCCAACTCCTACTCCAACTCCTACTCCAACTCCTACTCCAACTCCTACTCCAACTCCTACTCCAACTCCTACTACAACTCCTACTCCAACTCCTACTCCAACTCCTACTCCAACTCCTACTCCAACTCCTACTCCAACTCCTACTCCAACTCCTACTCCAACTCCTACTCCAACTCCTACTCCAACTCCTACTCCAACTCCTACTCAACTCCTACTTCAACTCCTACTCCAACTCCTACTCCAACTCCTACTCCAACTCCTACTCCAACTCCTACTCCAACTCCTACTTCAACTCCTACTCCAACTCCTACTCCAACTCCTACTCCAACTCCTACTCCAACTCCTACTCCAACTCCTACTCCAACTCCTACTCCAACTCCTACCCTACATCTACTCAACTCCTACCCTACATCTACCCAACTCCTGCCCTACATCTACCCAACTCCTACCCTACATCTACCCAACTCCTACCCTACATCTACCCAACTCCTACCCTACGACTACCACTATTAAGTATTTAAAGAAAATGAAAAGAAAAAAACTTTCGATGTTAGCTTTATCTCGACAAATGGCGCCTAGGAATTTGTTGCCAAATTTTTAATTGCCCAAATCTCGTTGCGTAGGTGGAGACGCTCAGTTTGATACCCATATCGGCTAAACCTACCCCTACCCCTACCCCTACCCCTGCTCTTACCCCTATTCCTTCCCCGACCCCTACCCCACCCCTAGTGATTTTATTTTAATAAATGTGTTTTGCGTAATATTTTCCCTTAAAAATATGTGCCACATCTTGCAAATTGGGGCTTTGGAGCTAACTGCTAAGTTCTAGGGGAAAGTAAAAAAACAGCGCTTTATAAATTTTTTCAAAAATCAGAGAAAAAATTACCGTTTTCTATCAATAAATGCATTTTTAATGATTTTTTTCGTTCACCAAATTATTTTCTAATTGTATATTTCAAATGAATATTGCAATATTAATCGGGTAAGTATTAATAATGGCACCGTGTAAAATCGCCTACGCATTAAAAAAAAATCATAATTTTATTTCGAGAAATTCATTTTTTTTAAATATTAATAAACCTTCAAAGCAATTTTTCATACTATTCCGTTAGTTTGCTTTTAAAACTTGGGTACCTAACCGGAAATTAAATTCGAATGCTTTATTAGATAACATTCTCGCGTAGGTACTTGTAATATTGCACTTGTCTACAAACTGAAGGAATTTTCTCGAACAAAATTATCCCATAGAAAAGTGAATTAGGCGCGAAGGAATAAAATGACGGTTTTGATCAGCTTTTATAACTGTCAAAAGTTTGAACGATTATTGTGGAAGTTTTTCCACGGGTTGCTATAGATGTCGCGATTTCCAAAACTTCCTACGTGGTTTTTAAAAGCGATTATCCATTTATTTAACCTCTTCGACTCACAGAAATGAAAGATAAAGTATTTTCGTGGCCGACGGCAATAGTGGAAGAAAATTTTCCGCCGAGAGATCAGGTTTATGTTTTTGTACATACTTTTTAAATATTCTCGTGGGCAATTATTTTTCTTTCACGGCAACACGTAGGGTGAGAAAGATCGCTGGAAACTCGAATGAAGATCGAGCAGCGCCACCAGGCGGGTACGAAGATTGCGGTTGAAAATAGAACCGACTCGATTGGATTTGAATTTTTCTAGTTCTCGCCCATAGATGGAACCAGTAATCGTTCAATATCTTCGATACAAATTTTTCAGTAGTTTCTAGAGATTTTTCTTAGTTCACATTTTTCCCCAGATTTTTACCCCACATTTTCAACATCATATACGACATCACAACGTCATATGCGACATTCATTTTCAGACTTGGCCGGCTAATGGGACCCTCCGGTGTTCTAAACTCTACGGGCGGTTAGGTCGACTTTCGCGAGACAGGACAGCTGCTGACATTCAAATTTGACCGAAAACGAACCTTAAGGTGTTTCAAATGGATAGGGCGCTTGGGTCGAATTTTGCTTGGCTAGCGAAGTCTGAAAATGGGGAAAGTTAGAGCATTAATATATATATACTAGGTTTTGCCCATTGCAGAGCTGCAATTGGTTATGAATAGTTGTGTATGTGTGGTTAAATGTGAATGAAGCAAGGAGTGTGTGTGTTGAAAATAATTTTTAAAACGAATATTGAGAAAAATATTTATCCTCACCCTCCTACCCCTACTCCAACTCCTACTCCAACTCCTACTCCAACTCCTACTCCAACTCCTACTCCAACTCCTACTCCAACTCCTACTCCAACTCCTACTCCAACTCCTACTCCAACTCCTACTCCACTCCTCCTCCTACTCCAACTCCTACTCCAACTCCTACTCCAACTCCTACTCCAACTCCTACTCCAACTCCTACTCCAACTCCTACTCCAACTCCTACTCCAACTCCTACTCCAACTCCTACTCCAACTCCTACTTCCAACTCCTACTCCAACTCCTACTCCAACTCCTACTCCAACTCCTACTCCAACTCCTACTCCAACTCCTACTCCAACTCCTACTCCAACTCCTACTCCAACTCCTACTCCTAACACTCCTACCCTACATCTACCCAACCCTACATCTACCCAACTCCTACCCTACATCTACCCACTCCTACCCTACATCTACCCAACTCCTACCCTACATCTACCCAACTCCTACCCTACGACTACCACTATTAAGTATTTAAAGAAAATGAAAAGAAAAAACCTTTCAATGTTAGCTTTATCTCGACAAATGGGGCCTAGGAATTTGTTGCCAAATTTTTAATTGCCCAAATCAGGTTGCGTAGGTGGCGACGCTCAGTTTGATACCCATATCGGCTACTTCTACCCCTTCCCCTACTCCTACACCTACCCCTACCCCTATCCCTACACTATATCTACCTTACTTCTACCCTATACCTACTCTACCACTACCCGTATTGAGTATTTATAGAAAAGAAACAAAAAAATGCTTTCAATATTAGCCTTTTCTCGCAAAAGAGCGCCAAGAATTGAATGCTCAAATTTTCACCGAGATGCCCGGATCCGCTACGTCAATACGCGTATTTTGATACCAATATCAGATATATTACAAAAGAAATAGAATATCAAAATTAATTATTTATAAAATATCCAGCTGTTTGATTTTCTGTGCTCCTGGGAGAAATCCATTAATTTATAATTTTATACGCAAGTTATTACCCATTTAGAAGCAACAAAAAAATAAATATATTATGTCAATCTCGAAACAGATCTACATGCTCTTCGGATTCTGTGTATTTTGTCCATTTAAAAAAAATGGCGCTATTCAAAATAAATATTTATTAAACAGCGATTTCAGTTTCTGCAACCTATTTCTCGTACGTTGAAAAGAATCAATTCATAATATCGATATATGTAGGTACCTTAGTATTTGTCGGAAAGTTTTCAGTACCTACCCAGTAATTATTTTCGAAAAAATTCATCGGGAAAATATGTTCTTTTCAGTTGCTACACTGTCTTTAAATGATGAGGGTCACTCAAATAGTTAGTACTAATTTTGAATAAAAAAAACACGGAAAAAATACGTAAATTTTAATATCAAAATTAAAAACCGTCTGTTTTTAAAAATTTTTTTTTGAAATGTCATCGGTCGAGCATCCGCATTTCGAATTCACGAACGCCAGCGCTCTTTTCGTAATAATTATATTTTTATAATCATAAACGTAAGGAGAAATCGATAAAATTCATTACATCTTTAATTTAGAAACGTGACTCGGCGAAGCGAACGTTCGTTCCGACCTCCCGACTGATTTTCTGATAAAAAAACGGAAAATTAATTTTTTTATAATTAAACAGAAAATTAATTGATTATTTTTCTAGCGAACTTTTTGAGCGACCCTCACTCACTAAAATGGCGGGTGCGAAACTCTAATGATTATTGAAAACGGCGCCAAATATCGCGAACAAATCGAACGAATCTTGCGGTTGAGAATAGAACCAACGCCGAACTCGAACGGATTTGATTTTTTTCTTACTGAATTAACGTTAGTTCTATTTCTTGCCGACAGATGGAAATCGTTCCGTATCGTCGATACAAAATTTTCAGTAGTTTCTGGACTATAGATCACATTTTTCCCCAGATTTTTACCCCACATTTTCAACATCATATACGACATCACAACATCATATGCGACATTCATTTTCAGACTTGGCCGGCTAATGGGACCCTTCCGGTGTTCTAAACTCTACGGGCGGTTAGGTCGACCTTCGCGAGACAGGACAGCTGCTGACATTCAAATTTGACCGAAAACGAACCTTAAGGTGTTTCGAATGGATAGGGCGCTTGGGTCGAATTTTGCTTGGCTAGCGAAGTCTGAAAATGGGGAAAGTTAGAGCATTAATATATACTAGGTTTTGCCTATTGCAGTCCTGCAATTGGTTTGTGTATTTAGAATATGTGTTGTAATGTGGATGAAGCAAGAAGTGTGTGTGTTGGAAATAATTTTTAAAACGAATATTTGGAAAAATATTTATACTCAACCTCCTACCCCTACTCCAACTCCTACTCCAACTCCTACTCCAACTCCTACTCCAACTCCTACTCCAACTCCTACTCCAGCTCCTACTCCAACTCCTACTCCAACTCCTACTCCAACTCCTACTCCTACTCCAACTCCAACTCCTACTCCAACTCCTACTCCAACTCCTACTCCAACTCCTACTCCAACTCCTACTCCAACTCCTACTCCAACTCCTACTCCAACTCCTACTCCAACTCCTACTCCAACTCCTACTCCAACTCCTACTCCAGCTCCTACTCCAGCTCCTACTCCAGCTCCTACTCCAACTCCTACTCCAACTCCTACTCCAACTCCTACTCCAACTCCTACTCCACATCTATCCAACTCCTACCCTACATCTACCCAACTCCTACCCTACATCTACCCAACTCCTACCCTACGACTACCACTATTAAGTATTTAAAGAAAATGAAAAGAAAAAACTTTCAATGTTAGCTTTATCTCGACAAATGGGGCCTAGGAATTTGTTGCCAAATTTTTAATTACCCAAATCTCGTTGCGTAGGTGGAGACGCTCAGTTTGATACCCATATCGGCTAAAACTACCCCTACCCCTACCCCTACCCCTGCTCTTACCCCTATTCCTTCCCCGACCCCTACCCCACCCCTAGTGATTTTATTTTAATAAATGTGTTTTGCGTAATATTTTCCCTTAAAAATATGAGCCACATCTTGCAAAATGGGGCTTTGGAGCGAACTGCTAAGTTCAAGGGGAAAGTAAAAAAACAGCGCTATATAAATTTTAAAAAAAATCAGAGAAAAAATTTTCCCTACATCTACCCAACTCCTACCCTACATCTACCCTACATCTACCCAAATCCTACTCTACGAATACCACGATTAAGTATGTAAAGAAAAGAAGAAGAAAAAAGTTTCAATGTTACCTTTATTCTAGAAATGGGGCCTAGGAGTTTGTTGCCAAATTTTTAATTGCCCAAATCAGGTTGCGTAGGTGGCGACGCTCAGTTTGATACCCATATCGGCTACTTCTACCCCTTCCCCTACTCCTACATCTACCCCTACCCCTATCACTACACTATATCTACCTTACTTCTACCCTATACCTACTCTACCACTACCCGTATTGAGTATTTATAGAAAAGAAACAAAAAATGCTTTCAATATTAGCCTTTTCTCGCAAAAGAGCGCCAAGAATTGAATGCTCAAATTTTCACCGAGATGCCCGGATCCGCTACGTCAAAACGCGTATTTTGATACCAATATCAGATATATTACAAAAGAAATAGAATATCAAAATGAATTATTTATAAAATATCCAGGTGTTTGATTTTCTGTGCTCCTGGGAGAAATCCATTAATTTATAATTTTATACGCAAGTATAAAATTATAAATTAATTAATTAAAAGTATTTATTTTATACCCATTTAGAAGCAACAAAAAAATAAATATATTATGTCAATCTCGAAACAGATCTGCACGCTCTTCGGATTCTGTGTATTTTGTCCATTTAAAAAAAATGGCGCTATTCAAAATAAATATTTATTAAACAGCGATTTCAATTTCTGCAACCTATTTCTCGTACGTTGAAAAGAATCAATTCATAATATCGATATATGTAGGTACCTTAGTATTATAATATTTGTCGGAAAGTTTTCAGTACCTACCCAGTAATTATTTTCGAATAAATGCATCGGGAAAATGTGTTCTTTTCAGTTGCTACACTGTCTTTAAATGATGAGAGTCACTCAAATAGTTAGTACTAATTTTGAATAAAAAAAAACACGGAAAAAATACGTAAATTTTAATATCAAAATTAAAAACCGTCTGTTTTAAATTTTTTTTTTTTGAAATGTCATCGGTCGAGCATCCGCATTTCGAATTCACGAACGCCAGCGCTCTTTTCGTAATAATTATATTTTTATAACCATAAACGTAAGGAGAAATCGATAAAATTCATTACATCTTTATTTTAGAAACGTGACTCGGCGAAGCGAACGTTCGTTCCGACCTCCCGACTGATTTTCTGATAAAAAACGGAAAATTAAATTTTTAATAATAAAACAGAAAATTAATTGATTATTTTTCTAGCGAACTTTTTGAGCGACCCTCCCTCACTAAAATGGCGGGTGCGAAACTCTAATGATTATTGAAAACGGCGCCAAATATCGCGAACAAATCGAACGAATCTTGCGGTTGAGAATAGAACCAACGCCGAACTCGAACGGATTTGATTTTTTTCTTACTGAATTAACGTTAGTTCTATTTCTTGCCGACAGATGGAAATCGTTCCGTATCGTCGATACAAAATTTTCAGTAGTTTCCGGACTATAGATCACATTTTTCCCCAGATTTTTACCCCACATTTTCAACATCATATACGACATCACAACGTCATATGCGACATTCATTTTCAGTAGTTGTCCGGGCAAATTAACCCTCGCGGTGTTCTAAACTCTGAGGGCGGTTCGGTCTACTTTCGCCAGACAGGAAAAAAAAAACCGTGGGGAAAACAGTGAATTTCGTGTCTCGCGAAAACGAACCTTGACGTGTTTCGAGTGGATAGGGCGCATGGTCGTTTTCGGCAAACCAGCCAAGTCTGAAAATTTACCCCCATAGAGCAATACTATATACTAGGTTTTGCCTATTGCAGTGCTGCAATTGGTTTGTGTATTTAGAATATGTGTTGTAAAGTGGATGAAGCAAGAACTGTGTGTGTTGGAAATAATTTTTAAAACGAATATTTGGAAAAATATCTATACTCAACCTCCTACCCTACTCCAACTCCTACTCCAACTCCTACTCCAACTCCTACTCCAACTCCTACTCCAAATCCTACTCCAACTCCTTCTCCAATTCCTACTCCAACTCCTACTCCAACTCCTACTCCAACTCCTACTCCAACTCCTACTCCAACTCCTACTCCAACTCCTACTCAACTCCTACTTCAACTCCTACTCCAACTCCTACTCCAACTCCTACTCCAACTCCTACTCCAACTCCTACTCCAACTCCTACTTCAACTCCTACTCCAACTCCTACTCCAACTCCTACTCCAACTCCTACTCCAACTCCTACTCCAACTCCTACTTCAACTCCTACTCCAACTCCTACTCCAACTCCTACTCCAACTCCTACTCCAACTCCTACTCCAACTCCTACTCCAACTCCTACTCCAACTCCTACTCCAACTCCTACTCCAACTCCTACTCCAACTTCTACTCCAACTCCTACTCCAACTCCTACTCCAACTCCTACTCCAACTCCTACTCCAACTCCTACTCCAACTTCTACTCCAACTCCTACTCCAACTCCTACCCTACATCTACCCAACTCCTACCCTACATCTACCCAACTCCTACCCTACGACTACCCAACTCCACCCTGATGACTTGGGTCACTACCAGCATTTAAAGAAAATGAAAAGAAAAACTTTCAATGTAGTTTATCACAATGGGGCCAGAATTTGCTGCCAAACTTTAATTGCTCCAAACTTTGGTGTAGGTGGAGACGCTCAGTTTGACACCCATATCGGCTAAACCTACCCCTACCCCTACTCCTACATCTACCCCTTCTACCCCTATCTCTACACTATATCTACCTTACTTACCCTATACCTACCTCTAATTGCCACTCACTCCCATTGAGTATTTATAGAAAAAGAAACAAAAAATGCTTCAATATTAGCCTTTTCGCAAAGAGCGCCAAGAATTGAATGCTCAAATTTTCACCGAGATGCCCGGATCGCTACGTCAATACGCGTATTTTGATACCAATATCAGATATATTACAAAAGAAATAGAATATCAAAATGAATTATTTATAAAATATCCAACTGTTTGATTTTCTGTGCTCCTGGGAGAAATCCATTAATTTATAATTTTATACGCAAGTTATTACCCATTTAGAAGCAACAAAAAAATAAATATATTATGCCAATCTCGAAACAGATCTACACGCTTTTCGGATTCTGTGTATTTTGTCCATTTAAAAAAAATGGCGCTATTCAAAATAAATATTTATTAAACAGCGGTTTCAGTTTCTGCAACCTATTTCTCGTACGTTGAAAAGAATCTATTCATAATATCGATATATGTAGGTACCTTAGTATTTGTCGGAAAGTTTTCAGTACCTACCCAGTAATTATTTTCGAATAAATTCATCGGGAAAATGTGTTCTTTTCAGTTGCTACACTGTCTTTAAATGATGAGGGTCACTCAAATAGTTAGTACTATTTTTGAATAAAAAAAAACACGGAAAAAATACGTAAATTTTAATATCAAAATTAAAAACCGTCTGTTTTAAAATTTTTTTTTTTTGAAATGTCATCGGTCGAGCATCCGCATTTCGAATTCACGAACGCCAGCGCTCTTTTCGTAATAATTATATTTTTATAACCATAAACGTAAGGAGAAATCGATAAAATTCATTACATCTTTATTTTAGAAACGTGACTCGGCGAAGCGAACGTTCGTTCCGACCTCCCGACTGATTTTCTGATAAAAAAACGGAATATTAAATTTTTTATAATAAAACAGAAAATTAATTGATTATTTTTCTAGCGAACTTTTTGAGCGACCCTCCCTCACTAAAATGGCGGGTGCGAAACTCTAATGATTATTGAAAACGGCGCCAAATATCGCGAACAAATCGAACGAATCTTGCGGTTGAGAATAGAACCAACGCCGAACTCGAACGGATTTGATTTTTTCTTACTGAATTAACGTTAGTTCTATTTCTTGCCGACAGATGGAAATCGTTCCGTATCGTCGATACAAAATTTTCAGTAGTTTCCGGACTATAGATCACATTTTTCCCCAGATTTTTACCCCACATTTTCAACATCATATACGACATCACAACATCATATACGACATCACAACATCATATACGACATCACAACATCATATACGACATCATTTTCAGTAGTTGGACCGGAAAATTGACCCTTCCGGTGTTCTAAACTCTACGGGCGGTTCGGTCTACTTTCGCGAGACAGGAGAGAAAAAAAACCGTGGGGAAAAAAGTGAAATTCGTGGTTCGCGAAAACGAACCTAGGGGTGTTTTAAATGGATAGGGCGCATGGTCGTTTTCGGCTAGCCAGCCAAGTCTGAAATGGGGAAAAGTTAGAGCATTAATGTATATACTAGGTTTTGCCTATTGCAGAGCTGCAATTGGTTATGAATAGTTGTGTATATGTGTTTAAATGTGGATGAAGCAAGGAGTGTGTGTGTTGAAAATAATTTTTAAAACGAATATTTGGAAAAATATTTATACTCAACATCCTACCCCTACTCCAACTCCTACTCCAACTCCTACTCCAACTCCTACTCCAACTCCTACTCCAACTCCTACTCCAACTCCTACTCCAACTCCTACTCCAACAT
>JAHDVE020002081.1:0-59355 GCA_022606495.2 Halesus radiatus
TAACAAAATGTGTATGTTAATTATGCCCTTTTTTATTTTGTTATTCTACCATATTTACATTATTACCACGATAAATCATTTAAATATAATATGTAATCCTGAACCTGAATCTGAAAATAACATATTTTCTTAAATAAATGGTACCTTCTGTTCATAATTATACACTTATAATTGTAGATTTAAAAAAAAAAATTACTAGGTAAACATCACATCGTTTTTCCACAGCGGTAGGCAGCACATAACTCTGTCTTGGCACACACTTCTTGCTTCATTCAAATTCACACATCGACTAATATGTACTCACACACAACTCATACTTTTCTGTTATTCTGTCTCTTGACATGACCCGGCTCAAGTATTTGATTTAATTGATTGTGCCATGTCTTCCTCGCATACCATTACCATTCACCTTCGTCTATCATCGTCCATCATCGTCCACCATCATCGCCATACTGCTAAAACTATATAACTGACAAAAGCGAGCGATTTAAAGATTTTGATTTTCTTAAAACATCTTGACGGCCTCCATGATCGGGGGGTAAGGCTCTCGACTACGAATCCGAAGGTCGTGGGTTCAAATCCCGGCGTGCGCAAGTAAATTTTATTTAATTAATTTGTGCCGTTTCACAATTAATTAATTTAAAAATAATATAAAGTATATTTGCGCACATTCCAGAGTGGAAGATACTCTCAGTATCGCCCTAGACCACCATTCATAATTGAAATGTTGCTTGAAATGCCTTTTAGCCGTGTTTGGTGACCAGATCTGAATAGCCAGGTATTTCCCCACCTTCCTTCTCCCCATCTCCTTCCCCTCCCCAATACCTTCAGCCTCACAACATTCCCCAATTGGGGATGCCATAGTCTCACTGACTCCAGACGGTTGGGAGCAGTTGGGACTCTTGTACGGTATACATATAAAAAAATTTAAAAAATCTCTTTAGGAATTATTATAAGCATTTTTACGCGTTATCTCAGCGCTGGAATACATTACGGGATCGAATTAAAATCAGTAAAATGTAGTTTTTAAATAGTAATAATGTGATGACTGAACCTCCGAGATCACCGGAGGGAGCAAAGGGTTAAATTTATTTAAATAAAATGAAATGTACTGGGAAAACTAGGTTTCAAAATAGAACTATTTTGAAGCAGAGTTCAAGTTTCGAGCTCCATTCTACAATCGTTCCAACATTGGACCTGTTGGCCTTTTATTTTGTTCTACGGCACAATTAAAAAAAAATGAATACTTGGAGCAAGTTTGTATATTTGGGAAGTATGTTTACGAGAGATGTAAAGGCTGATTAAGATATTGTATGAATAATAATTAATATTAATGCTTTATTCCAGAAGCTATGCAGGGGTAGTGCACGCAATAAGTTCCAATGATGTGGTTGGTTAGGGGTAGCTGTAAGGATAGCTGTAGGTTTAGGGGTAGATGTGGGGGTAGGGGTAGCGGTAGGGGTAGTCATGGGGGTTGCTGTAGGGGTAGGGGTAGCTGTCGGTGTAGGAGTAGGGGTAGGGGTTACCAAATTATTAGAGGGCTTCCTAATATCTTATTTTTTTATTAGTATATATGTATATAATATGTTTTTATAGAGTTTCCTGCATTCACCCTTTCTGTACCCTATCAGCCTTTCCATATCAATTTTTCCAGAGTTTCCAGAGTCCCAACTGCCCGGAGCCAGTGGGACTATATCACTATGTAATATTGTTGTATTGGTTTTCAGTATTCCGCAGCCTGCCGTCCGCAACCACAACCGTGATGTCGGTGTCGCAGGACAAGTACGAGACGCGACTGCCGTACTGCCGCGGCGACGGCATCCTCATGTACAACCCCACGCCCTCGACGGGGGGCTTCTTCTCCACTAGCAACGACAACTATGATATCATCATACCGCGCCCGCTCAGCGAGAGTGTTAACGAAGCTTTCAGGTGAGTTACTTTATGACTTTACAACCAACAGTTGTTGCAACCAGTTAAACCAATACATTGTTCAAACAGAAACATAGAATCCTATCTCAGCCAGAATATCAGGTGTTGACAAGAAACCGTTCAGAAGTTTATACGCCATACGAGGTATTTATTTGATTCATTAATGCCGTTCAGCTTTTACATAGTATATCTTAAATAAAAGAAATAGTCTGTAATATGAGAAACATGTAAGCAATGAGGAGCCCTCGTGATCATGTAAAATAACAAAGGTAAAATTCAAGAATATCTGTAAATAACAGGTAGTGCTAGTAGTAAATCCCTCTTAGAACTAAGGCCCTAAGTATCCGATACTCGGTGAGTCAAGTATCTTCTGCAAGGGGGTTCGTACACAGGAAAATGTTGCCGGCATTTTGTCTCCGGCAACCAGATTGCCGAGGTCTTCGCCACTCAAGTCGCCGAAACTCTATGTGTGTTCATTCCAAAATGCGAAAAAGCAATCACTTTGTGGCTTGACATTATACTTAAATGAAAAGTTTCTCTGTTTTAAACCACTTTATTGTAGTAAATAAAGTAGTTCCATATAAACTTATATATTTTGTGATTTTTTTGTCACAATGCATGCTCTTTAGTTCAATGCCGAGATAACAATGTCTGTCTTTGTCTCTCGGCAAATGAAATTCTATTGTTATTTTAATACTTACCTTTACCTTAATTATAAAATTTCCATTTATTATCTTTGTTTATTTATTTAATCTTTTCTTTCTCCATTTTTTATTATTATTTTCATTTATAGGATTAAATTTACATTTATTTATTTTAAATCTTCTGTTAATATTAAAGAAAATGTTTATTACTATATTTTACCATATTATACAATTTATGTACCACCAACGTCTGTCTCGATGCATGAATTTTCTCAGTGAAACAGGCATCGAATTATCCGTGGCAATGCGGGTCTCGAGATTTCAGTAGCGATGCGCATGAACTGTGTGCTGCAAGTTGCTTGCGCTGTGAGTACATAACTTAGTTATCAATACTTGCATGGCCTTGTGTACGAGCCTAAGGCTGCAGATGCCCTTTGTTCTAAGAAGTTCTGTTGGAAAAAGCCATATCCTTCTGCAATGCATACTACTCTCTCATGTGGAGTTAGTCCCTTCGTACGCAAGTATCCGATACTTGGCGACTTGAGAATCTTCGCCTCTACCTCAATACATCTGCAAGGAGGTTCGTACATAGGAACACGTCGCAGAAATTTTGTCGACTCGTCGGCGACGCCAGTCTCCGGCGACCAGTTTGCCGAGGTCTTCGCCCACGAGGTGTTCATTCCAAAATGCAACATTTCATTGTGATTTTTTGTCACAATGCGTGTGTTTTAGATCAATGCCGACACAACAATATCTATCTTTGTCTCTAGGCATATACAATCCTATTTTTTATACTAGCTGATGTGTACCCGGCCTTGCTCAGGATTTTTTTTTTTTTTTAATAAAGTTTGAAGTTGTAAATTCTTGCTTTTCATTTGGATGCCATAATTGATTTGACAGCGAAAGTAATACCTTTTGACCACTATTACTATCTATAAACAAAGAAACATTCATTTCAAAATTTTATTTCATTCCAAACATTTATTTTTTCAATACATATCCAAGCAAAAAGTACCTACTTGTGTTTTCATTTTAAAATATTCTACCCAAACAAACCTTCTTTTGAATATGTAATCTGTGGCTAACCAGAGTGGTATATCTATGGGCTAACATGAATACAACATGGCGGGTTCAATGTTTTTCATACTAATTTTAAAACATTATAGCAACAGTTTTCCTTATTGGATTTTATTCAAACTACACTCTAAACCTTCCCGGCACTGATAAGAACAAACTGGTATTTTCAGCGAAACCGGTAGAGTAATTTTCGAGAAAATCGAGGACAGACAGACAAACATTTATTTTTATATGTAGAGATTTTCTTTTACTTTATGTTGTACGAAAGTAGAATTAATATATTAATGTATTTCTATCTATTACAGTTTATTCAGGTCCAGTAATGAGAATGAAGCAATGGCCATGTTCACCATATACAGTGAAGTTATTCCCCTCTTCCTTAAAGTTACTCGCAAGGTTTGTGGAGCATATTCTTAAAATTATACTTTTATGTCTATATCAAAATAGTTATCTAATAACTGATATGCTGGCTCCTGGGGCCCAATTCCGGTTCGTTTCCTTAGAACATTGTCTTTATCCTTAGAATGCCTTTAGAGGATACTTTTTTTCATACCGATCCCCATATAGGAACCATATCCATACCACGGGATCCATAGAGAAAATCTTTGCTTTAAACAATCATTATTGTCATACAGATTTGTACATATAGTTGCCATTAAAAGAGAAAGAATATTTTGGGACGGTACCTTATCCTCGAAAAATAGCAGCATCTTAACAAAATGTCAATAAATAATTTCAAAAATATCCGCGAAATTTACAATTCCGAACAGAAACACGCTTTCACAATCAATTTAAATACAGTCTAATCTATCTTTATTCTTTTTGATAATATTTTAAATTATATTTCTAAATAAGCACGCAACATCTCCACAACATACGTTACATTATATTATGAATTGTTTTTGTGTTTAATTCGTAGAACTCCATTTAATTAAAAAAAAAAAATTATTTAATTTATGTCAAATTTAATAATGTTATTATTAAGTTCTGCAAGTATTTTTAGTTTTTATTATTGTAACAGTTGTTTCGGCATTCAAGGCCATTTTCAAACTACATTATAGTTATGTAAAAGAACAGCGGTCAAAAAAAGCTAAACTGTGACAATGTGTTCGCATATTATTTACTCAAAGCAAAATGTAAAAAAAATCATCAAAAATATACTATAAATCCACAATACTGAACAGTATTAAACACATTTTGTTGTCTTATCAATATATTAAATATAAAAAGAAATAAACATGCAAAATTTCCTCATAACATACTTACGAAAATAATGACAGATGAAGACAACAGAACAGCTGATCACACCATCTTAAACTGGATGAAAAAATAGAACACGTCCTTATTTTCATCCCTTTTCCATAGAAAAAAACAACCCACGAGCAATCTGGATGAAAAAAGTATCGTCTGAGAACGACTTTAGGGTTAAAGACATTTTTCTTAACTTTTGAGAATGTGACCATTCCGAATCGGCTCAATAGCGTTGGTGCTGAACAGATTAATGTGGATGCTCATTATTATGCGTTGATAATACAATATGTATGTTATAACTCTAGTGTTCGGTGGCCAGCCTGCAGGAAGTCTGTGATGTGATGAGGAGCCACCGCTCTTGGTCCATCGGCCACCTGCTGGCGCACATGGACCTCCCCAGGTACTTCAACGATCCGGAGATTCAGGCGCACATAAACGACGTGGAGCCGCTCAATGGGATGACACCTATCATGGTAAGTTACTGCAAATAAATATAACAGTACAGTTCTAACATGCTATGTATCAAGCTAAGGGTTTAATTTTATAATATAATTCAATTCAATTCTTTATTCCTTTTAAAAATTTTACAAAATTTGCATTTTAAGACATTTTTGAAGATATTATTAAATAAGACAGGATGTACAACATCCAGAATAATTATTCTTAATAATAATAACTTATAAAAAATAATAAAAATTAAAAGAAACAAGGTAGACATACTCGCATATAATCTCAGTAAATTGCATACAACACATACTGGTATTATACAAGTAGTAACAAAGCTTTATGTTTAAACACAGCTTCATTGATGCTAAATATGTCCATATCCGAAGTGATTCTATTTAACACCACGATTGCCCTTCCCACCGGCATGATCATTGGCAAGTTGGTCCTAAACCGAGCATACCTAAGAGAATGTCGGTAGGATAGAGACACGTTTTAAACTTTGGGCGTTCATAGTATTCCGGTAGAGCCAAGTATGTATGACATGCCCTTGTGAAAGAAAGAATGAAACATTTAGAAATATTGAGAAATTTTGATTATAACAAGGTTTGCAGTACTACCATTTATGGATATGATTTTCTTTTAAATATATCTACACCAATGGCGTGCAGTTCAAAAAAGGGTGAAAAACTGTCTACCTAAATAAAAAAATTAAACAATATTAGAAAAATACAACTGATTTTTGATCACACTGTATGTTTCCATGAATTTCATAATGCTGGATTCCCACCTTATCTATTCTATTAAATTTAATTCACTATTAACGCTTTTTCTGATCTAAAATTTCAAATTTGTCTAATTGTAAATCGGTTGTATTTGTATGTAATTTTTTAAAATTTTTATTTATATCAAAAGAATGTTTGGCCTCTAAAATATGTGTGGCAATTCAGAATAGTTGTTATTATTTAAACACGTTAGATGTTCCTTAACTCTAATACCGAAATTTATAAAAGCCTTTTCATATGTAAAAATAGTTGCAACTGTCACAAATTAATTTATATACCCCCGATTTATTTGAGATATTATCTTTATCTTTATTATTTAATATATAATTTTTTGATTTGTTGTTAGTATAAAAAGCTGGTTGGATAGTATTTGGGATGTTTTTAATTATTAAATTTGAGGTATTATTATTTTAAAACAATATTTTCTCCACTGTTAACTAACATCAGTCGTTTGTGGATATACTTAAGATTTAATAATTTTTTTCTCAAACTTTTTGTTTAATATATTATCTATTAATTTAGTACTATAACCGTTATTTATATTAATAAAGTGGTGAATACAAAGTAAATTTTTTAATTAATTTATTAATAATGACGCCACAAAGTTAATTCCAATCTTTTGAAGAAATTATAATATTTGTTTTTTTATTTGTAAGTCCAGCTGGCCATTGCGGCTGGCAAGAAACGCACGGTACAAGCCCTGCTGTCCATGCAGTGCGACTTGGATATCCTGGCCCAAACTCCTGCTCTGTCTTGTCTTTTGAAGAAATTATAATATTTGTTTGTTTGTTTGTAAGTCCAGCTGGCCATTGCGGCTGGCAAGAAAAGCACGGTGCAAGCCCTGCTGTCCCTGCAGTGCGACTTGGATATCCTGGCCCACAACTCCTGCTCCGTCTTGCATTTTGCCGCCAGCACGGATAAGGATATTTTGGAAGTAAGTTTATTCTATTAATTTAGTTTATTAACCACACTGCTTTGTGCGGTTAAAAACAGGAGTACTCGAAAAAATTTATATTATTTTGAACCGCTATATCTTTGAAAATAATACATATATTTTAATAAAATTTCTTATGTAGTACCTGTTCACCAGTGGCGTGCAGTCCGTAAAGGTTAAAAGGCAAAGAAAAACAAACCATGAAAAGTTAATAGAAAAATGCGACAAATCTCTATATTATTTCTAATTTTGAAACTGTCAATTCATGGTGGAATTCCATATTAAAATGATTTTTTTTTTATTAAAAAACCTTTGTAACTTTTTTCCACTTCAATTCAATTCAATTCAACTCTTTATTCTTTTTAAAAATTTTACAAAATTTACATTTTAAAGCATTTTTAAAGATGATACAGGATGTACAACATCCAAAATAATTACTTATAAAAAATAATAAAAATTAAAACAAAAAATAAGTTAGACATACATAATCTCAGTAAATTGTATACAAGGCATACTGGTATTATACAAGTAGCAACAAAGCTTTACGTTTAAATGCAGCTTCATTGATGCTAAATATGTCCATATCCGAAGTGATTCTATTTAACACTAAGATTGCCCTTCCCACCGGCATGATCATTGGCAAGTTGGTCCTAAACCGAGCATACCTAAGAGAATGTCGGTAGGATAGAGCCACGGGTAGTAGCCATACTCCCTTAGTTAGAGAATCTCAAAAATTTCTTCTGAACTCTCTCCAACATGAGGGAATACTTCACCTGATGTGGACTCCAAACCACCGACCCACTCTCAAGCGTACTCCTTACTAGCGAGTTATATAAAATTATGAGAACCCGAGTGTCTTTAAAATTCCTTGAAGTACGTAGGATGAAACCCAGCATTTTTAATGAAGTACTACAGGTTACTTCAATATGAGCATGAAATGTCAGCCTACTATCAAACACGATACCAAGATCTTTCATAGTGGAGACACGTTTTAAACTTCGGGCGTTCATATTATACCGGTAAAACCAAGTATGACACGCCCTTGTGAAAGAAAGAATTAAACATTTAGAAATATTGAACTCAATCTGATTTCTCTTACTCCAATCAATAATTCTATCAATATCCGATTGGAGTCGATTGCAGTCTTCTAAAGTTAATATTTCTAAGAACAGTTTTAGGTCATCAGCGAAAAGAAGAAACCTGGAATGCAGAATGCTCTCTGCGATATCGTTAATATGGATGGAGGATGGGGCCTAAATTAGAGCCCTGAGGAACTCCAGAGAGTACAGGAAATAATTTAGACAAAAATATTCCATGCGATACAAATTGTTTTCTTCCAGTAAAATAGCTGGCAAAGAATATTATACTTGTTTATCTCTATATGTAAAAATGAATGTTTGTCTGTCTGTCCTCGATTTTCTCGAAAATTACTTGACCGATTTCACTGAGAATAGCACAGTTTTTTTTCTTATTAGTACCGGGAAGGTTTAGAGAATAGTTGGAATGAAATCCAATATGTAAAACTGTTGCTATAACGTTTTAAAATTAGTATGAAAAACATTGAACCCGCCATGTTTTATTGAGGTTAGCCCATAGATATACCACTCTGGTTAGCCACAGATTACATATTCAAAAGAAGAATTTTTGTTTTGGTAGAATATCTTCAAAATAGAAAACACAAGTAGGTACCCACTTAAGAACATTATTATTTAGATATATTTTGAAACAAATAAATATTTGGAATGAAATAAAATTTTGAAATGAATGTTTCTTTGTTTAGAGATAGTAATAGTCGTCACAAGGCATTACTTTCGCTGTCAAATCAATTATGGCACCCAAACGACTAGCAAGAATTCACAACTTCATTACTTTATTCCAAAAAAATATGTATTCCGAGCAAGGCCGGGCACACATCAGCTAGTTTCTGATAAAAATTAATTTTCTTTAAAATCGGCACAGATCACACTTCTAGGGATTACATACATATCTATTCAGTGGACAATGTAGGAATAAAATACAAAATGAGCCTAGAGAGCTTTATGAGAGACATTTCTATATTAGCATTTTTTTGTTGTGAAGTTACCGAAGTGAAATGAATGTATGTCTGAGTGATTGTATGAAAGAGAGAGACAAAAGGTAGTATAAATGGCGTTGAGAGCGTGAATCTTTTGTTTTTCCAACCATCAAACAGAATACATTTTAATTACCAACTGGAATATTTGTGTAATATTTATTCTCCACCACTATATCAAACGGGCCATATAGAGGCGCATAGATAAGACGTAAACAAAATTCACGCAAGTTAAAACTTGTGCGAAACTTGATCAAAACAACACGTGTCAGTTGAAAGACCTCTGAAACAAACAAAATCGTTATAATAAAATACGTACAAGTTAAAACTTGTTCGAATACTTCTCCGTATACCCAACACACGGCCTATAAAAACCCATACCCGCGGTATGCTCAATTCATTCCCGCTCACGGCCCGGACCAAGTAACATCTCCACTGTAACGCTGCGTCACCGTGAAAATCAACCACCATCATTCATCTTCATTCTACCCGGACCTGCACTCCTCAACAGGCGAGAGATCTCCATTCTACCCGGACCTGCTCTCATCAACAGGCGAGAGGCTCCATTCTACCTGGACCTGCTCTCCTCGATAAATAATACTTCAACATATACCCTTCTTCCTTGTACGGGCTCTACAAGTCTCGTACAACCACCATATTTATCCTGTTATTATGCTACCATCACGTCGTTTCTTCATAGAGATATGCAGAGAAGATGGACTGTCTTGGCACTCACATTCACATTTATGCATCATCTCGTACATTCTCTTTTGTTATTATTATCTGTGAAGTTAAGGTGACATGAATAATTTAATTTCTAGTGTCTTCTGAGCAAAGAAGGTGCTCGTCGCTGGGTGAACAGCTTCAACGGAAACGGCCACACGCCGCTGCACGTGGCGTGCCTGGCCGACAAACCCGACTGCGTCTCGGCACTCGTCATCTCGGGGGCCAATGCCAATGTGGGCATGCAGATGCAGGGCGGGGACGGGCTTTCCAACCTCTCCGGTACTTGCTGCCCTATTCATATAACTGATTAATAATATATAACTAGGTACCAGTGGCGTGCATTCAAATTATGTTCTATGTGCCATCTATTCCTGCTGTCCAATACGGCCATCATCTCAGGAGATTGATGTAGCTTGAGTCGAAATCATCGGTAATCACTTGATTCAGCACAGATGAGCATCCGTCAGGGAAACTAGTGAAGGGGACATTCTTCTATGATTTGTTGTGTTGTTTGTATTTGTCGGCATTTCCTTAATTCAGAGTCCTTTATGCCCTATTTGTGCATCATATGAGTGTGAACTACGACTGTGGCTGCACCGGAATGCGGTTTAGTGAGCCCCACATCTTTCGAGGGAAAGAAAGCCCTGGCAGCTTAATGCAGGGTCCACAACAAGGGGCGTGTTGTTCACCTTCGTCAGTTAGTTATTCTAGGACGGAGGTTCCCAACCTTATTTGCCTTACTACCCACTTTTATATCATATTTTTAATCAGCGCCCCTCTCTCCCCCGTTTCTTACGCGACAATGTGATGAAATCTAAATATATACACTGTGACTGAGAGATAATAACTCTATACCCCAACATGATCTTTTCATCACCCCTGTTCTCCATTGTAAGAGCATTTTGCTCTTGATAAATATTTGTGTATATTTTACATATGATGTAGTATATTATTGTTCACCTGATAACAGGTCCTGGGAAACCTGGTTAGGTGTTAAAACACCGTAAAAAATGGCAAAAAAACTATGAATCCGTATGTAAATCAATAGAATAATTCAACAGTTTATTTCGTTACATGATTCTTTTAACGATGTACCTGTGACAAATTTGAATTCATAAGGAAAATTTATTAATAAAATTTTTGTTTCCCTCGCTCCCCATTTCAGTCCTTCACCGCGCCCTTGTAGCCCCTCACTGCCCCCATTTGTCCTTGAGGCCACCACCGCCTCCTTAGATCTCTCCAATGCCCATTGGGGGGCGATATCGCCCACGTTGGAAATCTCTGTTCTAGATGAATAAGTGTGTAATATTATTTTCCAGCGAGTCCTCTCAACGTAAGCAGTGTGTTCCAAAGCAACACACTCAAGTTCAGCCGGGACGACATGAAGTACGGAGGAACTCCGCTGCACTGGTGTCTCTCCAAGGAAGTCATCGAGGCCCTGCTGGAGACCAACTGTAATATGGACAATCTGAATCTCAACGGGCAGACGGCCCTTCACCTGATGGTGCTGGGCAACCGGTTGGACTGCGCTGTGACCCTCCTGTATCATGGAGCCAACCATTCCTTCGGAGACCATGATGGCAATAGGCCTCTGCATCTCGCCGTCAAGAACACCTTTGTTGATATCCTCCAAGCGCTCATTGTCTTTGGGGCGGACGTGAATGTCCTGAACCACAAGGGCGAATCACCGAGGCATCTTGTTTATGATATCAAAGCAGGGGCAGATAAAATGGCGTACATGCTACATGTTTCTGGAGCTAAAAGGTATTATATTTATCCATTCTATATTTTATCACATCAGCATTGACCTCTCACCTTTCACGCGCCAGAGGTAAAATGATGTTTGGCATGGCGTAGGCTAGTTGACAGTTGACAGTAATTTCATAATTTCTCGCTGTTGTTTTGCAAAATTATCTTTTTATAATTTGTGCTATCTTACCAGATAATGCATTTATGAATTTATCTAAATTGTATGTATATGTCATGAGTATTTTCCCCAGAATAGCTACTTATTTATATTTAGAGAAATGATTTTTTTCACTCATTTTGTATAAAAAACTTACATAAAGAAACTCAACTCAAAGATATTTTTATGATTCTATTGTATTTTCATAAAGCTAAATGAATGTCCTTCTCAATTCAAATAAAATAAAACATTTTCCGCTTATAATGATAGAAGTAGGGGGAATTCTAATATCGTCAGGTTATTCATAACGACAGGAATGTTTGTATCTTTTAAAGAAGGTACTCTGGAAACAGTCAATACTATAAATCTTAACATTTTTAGCTTCTTTCAGATTTATTTTTGAATGGTGTGTACTTCCAGGTGTCCCCATACAATGGGAGGTTGCAGCATCATCTGCAGCCCCGACGGGGACTTCGATGGGACGCCAGACCTGTGTGTTCCCCGGCCCCCGGCTAGTTCAGTGTTAGAACACATGCTGACAGTGGCTGGCATGGAGAGGGCCTCCATTGAGAATAGGCCCATCAAGGGAGGAAGGTGGGTCACCGATATCTGTAAATATTTATTATCCCATTTGAACCAGGCTTCCATGCATCGCGCCCGCAGATTGAAGAAAATAAACAATTATTGAACTTCAGCAAATCCTTTGTCCTTTTCACAGAGTAGGTTCTTCTGAAACCCAATTTCTAACACGGCATGTTCATGTATATTACGGTAATGAGGTTTGCAGTAGCCATTGAATTTTCCAGATTGCTCTGCCTCGACGGGGGTGGCGTCCGGGGTCTGATCCTAATCCAGATCCTCCTGGAGCTGGAGGCGGTCACCAAGACGCCTATCATCCAGTGTTTCGACTGGGTAGCGGGCACCAGCACCGGTGGCATCCTTGCCCTGGCCTTGTCCCTCGGCAAGTCCCTCAAGGAGTGCCAGATGCTGTACTTCAAATTGAAGGAGCAAGCCTTCATTGGGGACCGGCCCTATTCCTCAGACGGTATTGAGAAGATACTGAAGGATACAGTGGGTAAATATACAGGACTTATATACCACCTATATATTGTTATTACAGACCAGTAGCAGCTCCTGACTTATCAGGAGCCATCAATTTCCCCCCTTCCCATTATGAGACCCGCGAACGTTTGAATGTGGCCCTTTCGCAGATTGTGCATCACTGTAGTAAACTATTGATTCAATAACTGTTGTTTTTTATTGAAAAATTCTCCACATTTTGGGAATTCCACACGTTTTGAGGCTAAAGGGAATGGGGAGGGGAAGAAGATGAAGAGAAGATGGGAAGAAAAAATGTGGAAAAGTAACTGGCTATTTTGATTTGATCATCAAACAGGGCGAAAGCCATTTCAATCAATGTTTCGATTCTGAATGATTGTCTATCAGGGCGATACTGAGAGTACTTACCACTCTGGAGAGGAAGGTTTTCAGGCTTTTTCTGTACAAAATTGTTGCAATTGCCCCAAATGATTGCCCATGTTATTTTTTTTTTAAATATAATTTAAATAAATTTTATATTGTTACTATTAAGTTCTGCAAGTATTTTAGTTTTTATTATTGTGACAGCAGTTTCAACATTCAAAGCCATTTTCAATACTTTTTTGTTTTTTTATGGCTTTCACCCATTAACCCTTACCACTCCATTATTTTTTAATATTTTTGATCAGCCAACTCTAATTTAAATAATGTCAAAATATAAATTTATTGATAGGCAGTTACAAAAAGGTTATTTTATAGTAAAACAAAAATAGAAAACAGTCAAAATCTTATTAAAACGTGAATTTAAATGTTTTTTATCGAATAATCACAAGAAACAACGTCACGTGTCAAGTTTTGCGTGCGAAAATACACCGCGCGCTCACGTCTTATCTTATCGGCCGCCAGCCGACAACTGAGTTGTAGTGTACAAATAGTGATGTAGGCTGGCACCCAACAAAGGAGTGGTAAGGGTTAAGGGCGATCTTGGCCATGTTTAATCAGTTAGATTTTAGTAATAATAATAATCGGACCATTTCTATAGCGCCGCTTTTGTGAAAAATCACCTCAGGGGCGCTGTACAAATTTACTTCCTATTCTTATATTACGTCTATTCTACGAATTTATTATTATTTTTTTATTTTTTTTATTATTTTTGTTTTTACATTTATTTTCTCTTTTTGGACAGGCTATCATTACACATTATTTATAGACCATATAAAGAGATGCAGTTAAATTATCAAAACAAAATTTTATGTTAAATTGAAAAAAAAGAAGCTAACTGTATTTATTCCTTACGATATATTGCAAGACGCTAATACGAGTGATTGTTTCCATTACATTCAAGAATGTATTTAAGCTAAGACAAAGAATTATTATCCATATTTTTTAGGATAAATAACACAGAATACTCTTAAAAGGGTGGAGCGGCGGGGGAGGATGGTGGCCGGGGGAATTGATCCATAGGGCCCTCAAAATCTTCTTTGTCTTGATGACGCTCCTGGGCGGCGTGACGGGACGGATTGGTGTTTTTTTTTTTTTTTTACATGTATACCGCACAAGAGTCCCAACTGCTCCCAACCGTCTGGAGCCAGTGAGACTATGGCATTCCCAATTGGGGAATGTTGTGAGGCTGGAGGTATTGGGGAGGGGAAGGAGAAGGGGAAGAGGGAGGTGGGGAAATACCTGGCTATTCAGTGTTGGTCTGCACGTACGCCAGGTGGCGCTTGTCGGCCGGCTTCAGGATCCGGAAGGAGCACTTCAGCGTGTCGTCCACTGACATCATTGCTCCTGCGTTATCGTATTCCCCGCAGTAGTTGGGCGCCGAGAAATGGGTGACCAGTTGCTTCTTGGCAAAGAACTCATACCCGTCCTCTACCACCTGATGCACCCGGCAGAGAAGGTCAAAGTCGTGCTTGTTGAGGAACTTGGCCACTATCTCAATGACGAAGGTAAAGGCTCGTTCTCGCCCCAGCTGGCGGTGTCCTTGTTGGGGTCGGACCACAGCAGGTCGGTCCACAGCAGGTCGCAGACCATCCCACTTCCCGGTTGTATACAATATTTTTTACAACCACCGTGGCCCGAATAGCTGTTTCTTTTACTTTTGGCACTTCACTATAACATGTGGTAAGGGCCTTCGACCGACCGCCAGATGTGACCGATGTCCGATGCGTTAATTCGGAAGAACGGAGCAGATTTCAACTCAAAATATTTGAAATATTTAGATTTTTATTATAAACTTGATTTAAGCTCGAAACGACAGCACTAAAATCATGTAATTTTTATAAATGTAACCTAAAAATTATTGCGGTTAATAGTACGGAATTTACATTTTCCCGGCAATTGCATCTAATTTTTTCATTCCCAAGGTTTTTTTTTTTTTACATGAATACCGCACAAGAGTCCCAACTGTCTGGATCCAGTGAGACTATGGCATCCCCAATTGGGGAATGTTGTGAGGCTAAAGCTATTGGGGAGGGAAAGGAGAAGGGGAAGAGGAAGGTGGGGAAATACCTGGCTATTCAGATCTGGTCACCAAACACGGCTTAAAGCAATTTCAAGCAACTTTTCAATTCTGAATGGTGGACTTTCACCAGGGCGATACTGAGAGTATCTTCCACTCTGGAACGTGCGCAAATATACTATGTATTATTTTTAACTTAATTAATTGTGAAACAGGACAAATTAATTAAATAAACGAGGTATTTCAGTACATTTAATACCCACATTTACGTTTTTCTTTCCCGCGATTTACGTCGGAAATATTCAAAATATGCGAGTTACGCGCACTTGACAATCATTGAGTTGTGACATTCGAACGGCATAAGGTGATTGGAGGGAAAACTCCATGTCTAGAACGGCGTACGGTGATTGGTGGGCGAACTCCGTGTTTTTAGTACGGCGCACGGTGGTTGGTCGGCGAGCGACGCTGTGATTGGCCCGAGTTCGGCGCATAACAAGGTGATCGGTCCATTGGTCGCCATCTTTTCTTTTGGCATCGTGTTTGTGTTTTGTAAACACTCCGTCTGTCATTATTCAATTAGTCTTACAAGTTCGTATTTTATTTATGTATTTCATATTGTTTTCGGTTCGATTATTATTCATTTTTACGTCCTCATTCTTTCAAACACATAATGTCTAACCAAAGGAAAGCTTTGTCAGTGCAAGAGAAAAGGAACATTCTCGAAAAAGTGAATAGACATGTTGGCTCACGCGTTTTGCTGGCCCGAAACTTAGGAATACTCATCACTACTTTGGCCACAATCATCAAAAACCGTGAATCTATTGAAAAAAGCACTATTCAATGTGGACCCGGGGTGAATAAACGTATGTATATCAAAGCGTCGAAGTACGACAAAATGGAGGAGATTTTAAAAAAATGGTTCGTCAGTACGAATCAGGACAGACTTGACAGCTGAAAACAAACTTTGTGACAACAATAACATTTCCGTAAAAAAAATAATAAAACAATCTTTTAACATGCCTCTTTTTGATAAAACCCACTGTGCTCAATGCAAAAAGCCAACACATAATGAAAAAGATTTACGTTGTGCAAAGTATACTCTTTATTTTCACACTACGTGCAGTGGTCTGAGTCGAACCGAATTACGCCGAAATCGTGACATACTCTGTCATTTATGTGTGACAGCTGTTTCACACTAAAAACAGGTTACCAAGATGAAAGCCTTATATAGAAGCTAACCGCAGAAGTGAAAAAACTGCTTAAATGCGAATTAATTGATATAAGCAAAAAAAAGGTATTCTTCTAAAAAAATATATATAACTACGAGAAATTCTGCGGCCGCTAACAAAAAAATTTACCCAAAGTTTTGATGAACTTAAAAAGTAATGCAGGAAAATAAATCGCCTTTTATAAACATGGGCAATAAAAATGAAGAGATTAAAAAAGACATTAAAAAAATAATAGTGCCAGAAAGTTATGCGGAGAAAGTAAAAAAACACGAGCCGATTGTAATAATTAAACCCAAAAAAAAGGATCAAGAAGACATTAAAACAAAAAATGAAACTAAAAGTAATTTTGATCCAGTAAACTTTGGAGTTACCGGAATGAGAAATTTTAAAGATGGAAGGGTTATAATGGAATTTAAAAATTCTGCAAATATCAATAAAATTCATGATGAGGTGATTGCCAAACTGGGAGATAAATACGATGTCAAAATCCCATAAGCAAAAAAACATTCAGTCAAAATTGTCGGATTAACTGAAAAATACACTTTTGAGGACATAGAAATGAAAATGAAAACTCAAAATGAGTTTATTTGTGAACAAAACTCTAAAAGAAAGGTGACACATATAAATGAAACAAAAAATTTACGAAACCAAACAAATTACACAATTTATGCTGACGTCGACGGAAAAACATACCACAGGATGCTAAAGGAAGAAAAACTAAATATTGGATGGGACAGATGCCGTGTATTTAATAATTTAAATATTATGAGATGTTATAAATGTGACGGTTTTAATCATAAGGCAATAGAATGCAGAAATCTAAAATCCTGCCCTAAATGTGCAAAACAGCACCATGTAAAAGATTGCCCGGGAGTGGACGACATTCAGTGCATAAATTGCATAATGACGAACAACAGATTCGGGCTAAAACTAAATTTTAATCATTCTGCAATGAGTAAGGAATGTCCAATTTTTAAAAGAAAATTCGAAGTAAGATAAGCAGTATCTCTTTTTTATAAAAAAAAAAATTATGAAATAAACCAAATTATATACCTATATATAGAGAGCATCATTGCGCATTATGAAGAGATACTCGTACAAATATTTTTAGAAGATAAGAAACCTTTTATGATTATGTTGAGTGAAACCCATGCGACTGAAGATATCCAAAGTAGTGAAATTAAATTTGAAAATTCCAATACCATCCGTTGCGATTCGCATAGTAGACATACAGGAGTGATGATTCTACTAAATAATAATGTTCCATATGAAGTAATATCGAATCACCAGATCGAGAAAAATTGTTGGATCTTAGCCATTACCATTAAATTAGGAATCAAGAAAGGTGTTAAATACTGTTATTTACAGATCGCCAAACGCAAGTAAGTGCGACTTTTTAACATATTTTCAAAGATGGTGCACGGAAAATTTACAAGATGAAGATATCAACATTATAGTTGGAGATTTCAATATAAATGTTAAAGCAAAAGCAGATACCATATATACACAAAAAGACTGAAATCTATAATTCAAGTTGCACGGATCAGACAATTCCTTACGGATTTTACACAAATTACTGATACCTCCAAAACATTGATTGACCTGCTTATCTCAAATAAATTCTATTTAAATGTGAATGTATTAGATAATCCAAAAATTACTGACCGCATTATTATACAAATTCAAACAAATGAAAGAGAAAAAAATAACGACAATAAAGAAACACATTAAAAAATTACAAAAAATACAACAAAGAAAATTTTATTCGGGTCTTACAGACTACAAATTGGAACGAAATAAATCAAATGGAATATAACAAAAAAGCTGAACAGATGATATTAACCCTAATAAATCTATCGATTAAATAGTTCCAGAACAGACCGTAACTAAAGGAAACAATAATAAATGGTACACAAAGGAACTAAGGACAATGCAGCACGAAAGAGACACATTTTACAAAAGAGCACTTCTTACTAATAATACTGTGGATTGGGCTAATTACAAAAAAGCCAGAAACAAATACTCTAAAAACATAAAAATAACACACAATGAGTACATAAAAAATAAAATAAACTTAGATGAAGGGGACCCCAAAAATTTTTGAAAAGCATAAAAGAATGGCGAAAACATAAATGATATAAGAACGGTAAACTTCCCAATAGAAATTAATGAAGATAACATAGCTAATAACTTTAATAAATATTTTATTGAAAGCATCACTCAAATCAACAAACTGATACCCAACATTGCTAGTAATCCCACAAATGAAACTTCCGTCAAAGAAGAATTATTGGTCCTCCAAAAAATAAATGCAGAATATTTGTTAAAAATCTTAAACCAAATTAAATCAAAGAACAGTTCAGATGGATTAACTATAAGTATAATCAGAGATGCTCTTCCGGTAATTGGACCTACAATATTAAGTATTATAAATGAGACAATTGAAGAAGGAAAATTTCCACAGTTATGGAAATTATTTACTATTATACCTATTCCAAAAGTTAAAAAATGTGAAACAGCATTAAACATAGTGGTTGAAGAATGGAAGGAAGGAATAAATAATAACAATTTTATCTTAGCAATATTTTTGGATTTTCAAAGGGCATTTGAAACTATAGATAGAGAAATACTGATAAGAAAGCTTAAAAAAATTGGTTTCTCAGATGTAACTATAAAATTAATAGTAGAATATATGAAAGAATGAAAACAAATAACAAAAGTAAACAATAAATTCTCAAAACCAATGGAGAATAATTTAGGAGTACCGCATGGATCAGTCCTCGGACCTTTAATGTTCATTATTTATATTTATATCTCTAAAAGCCCCTCCACACAGCATCCCCAAAGATGATATAGGCCTTGAGGGAAATTATTTTCCTCAGAATCTACTGTGTGGAGTTAATGTAAAAAAAAAAATTAATGACATGGTAAAAATATTTTCATAGTGCAAAGTTCGATTATTTGCTGATGATACACTCATATACTTAATTGGAGATAATTATGAGGAATTAACCAATATTTTGAATAATGAACTAGAAAATGTATCAAGATGGCTAAAAATAAACAAACTAAAATTGAATACAAAAAAGACAAAATATAGGACATAAGAAGATATGTAGCGAAAGCAAAATAAAAATTGATGGTGAAATTATTGAAAATGTAAATGATATGAAATACTTAGGAGTTATATTAGATACAAAACTTAATTTTAATAAACACGCTGAATATATCAAAAAGAAAATTGGGAAGAAGATTTCTTTTTTGGGAAGAATACGTCCAAAAATGTCCAGAAAGACGACACTTACAATTTACAACTCTATTATTGCTCCACATTTTAACTACTGCTCAACGATACTTTACTTGTGTAACGACAGAGAACAGAACCAATTACAAATTCTCCAAAATAGAGCAATGAGAATAATATTAAAGCGAAATAGATATTCAAAAGTAGCTAAAATGTTAGAGGAATTAAATTGGCTAACAGTAAAACAAATGCTGACATTGAACATATTGATTTTTATACATAAAATCAGGAACAACTTGTTACCAATATATTTCTCCAACAAAATTATTTACAACATGGATATTCACAGACATAATACAAGAACGTGTAAGGATATTAGGCTATTGAAAAAGAACAAAGCCAATACGCAAAATAGTATATTTTATAAAGGGATGAAATGCTATAATGCTCTGCCGGACCCAATCAAAAGTGAAACAATTAATAAATTTAAAATAGATTGTAAAAAACACATTAAGTTAAACAAGAAAAAAATCATTAGTTTTTAAATTATCATTATCTATATGTAATATTATAAGAGATATAATTAGTTATTTTGTAAACTTAAATGTACAAATAACTAAAATAAAATAAATTAAACAAAAAAAGTACGCTGGCCAGTAATATTCCCGTCAGCGGTACAATCATTCGTGAAAAGGCGCTGCGCATCGCGAATCAACTAAATATTGAAGGATTTACTTGCATCAAATGGATGGATAGATCGTTAAGAGGCACAATGTGTTTGGTCTACAGATCAATTTACAGAGAATCGCAAAGTGTTGATTTGGACATTGCTGAAGATTGGAAGCAGACAGATGTGCCTACATTAATTGCAGACTACGATCCCAGAGATATTTTCAATGCCGATGAGACTGGGCTGTTATTCAACATTCTTCTTTGTAAGACTTTCAGCTTCAAGGGTGAAGCCTGTCATGAAGGAAAATTAAGCAAGGTTCGTCTCACTTTCTCTTGATTACAAATTCAGATGGCAGTGAGAAGCTTCCCCCGTTAGTGGTTGGGAAATCTGCAAAACCCCGCTGCTTCAAAAATGTCAGGACATTGTCGACAAAATATGGAGCCAATAAAAAAGCCTGGATGACATCAATCTTATTTGAAAAGCAGCTTACTGCATTAGACGCTTTGACGGGAGTAAAACATCTAAAAATATTGCTATTCCTTGATAGGTGCCCAGCTCACCCCACAAACTTGACTTTGAGGAACATTCAGTTGGCATTTTTTCCTCCTAACTGTACAAGTGAACTGCGACCCATGGATTTAGGGATAATTCGGGCATTCAAGCACTACTATAGAAGAAACTTGGTACAGAAGTTATTGTGTCAGTTAGAACGAGGTGAGGACCCTAGCAAATTTAAGATGTCCATTTTAGATGCAATGCATTAGACCGTTAAGGCATGGGGTGAAATAACCGACTCTACTATCAAGAATTGTTTCCGGAAAGCTGGGATATACAAGGAGCAGGATGAAGACATACCCAGTACCCAAGAAAATATCCAGTGTGACGTTATAGAAGGCTGGGAAAGGATTTCAGACAAAACCCTCGAGGATTATGTTAACCTTGACTCCAATGTTATGACATCAGACTTGGTGGAAGTTGATGACATTGTTGACAGTCATTTAACACCAGCAGAATTTTCTGATGAAGAACTGTCCTATGAAGAAGAGGTTGATATTCCAACAAAAGAAGAAGCGATGAGGTTCATCCAGGGTTTAAAAACCTACTTTACAAGCATTGGTGATATTCAAGATGACACTTTTAAATGTTTATATAGTCTTGAAAGAGAATAACAAAAAAAAACAAAAATGCAACAAACTAATGTACATGATAAAATTTTAAATTGAATGTTGTTTTTTTAATAAAATGTTATTTTTTCGGAAACATAAAATTTAAATGTTCTTTTTTTACAATACCCTCCTTTTACATTTTCCCTCCAATTAGGTTTTTTTTTCAGTCCCTTAAAAAACATAAAATAGCGGTTATACTGTAGTTACTTTTAAACAGGATATATTATTTGGGCAAATAAAATTGAAGCAGATAAGTTAAATAAGTTAAACAGTGTAAATTTATGTGTTTTTAATCCCCAATGACGTAAATTTTAATGCCATTTTTATAAATGTATTTTGCTAATAAATTGTTAATTTGGGGGGGAGTTGAGACTTAGAAGGCAGGAAATTCTGGTAGGGAGTTCAATTTTAAGTTTTACCAATTCATCCATCTAGTTTGGAAATTGGTCATTGATAGGACACTCAAAGAAATTATGGTCCAGAGTCTCCTCTGACCCACAATCACAGTAAGGCGATTTTCAACACTTAATAATTGTGATAATTAAAATTCTCTATTCTGTGAGGTGCTTGCAGTTGAAATCTGTTTCCGTACTTTTAATGATGGCAGGTTTTTCTTAATTGTTTTATAATGACATGAATGCTATTAAGGCAATGAATTTAAATGCGTGAATTATATTGTTTTGATTTTGTGAAAATACTAAGAACTGGTGAATAGATCATTTTTCTTATTTTATTTAACATTAGGATCATTAGTTTGTTTGTTAATCTCTAGATGCTCTAGTAAATTTAATCTAAAACCCTTTATTTCTATATGTAAGGGTTTAGGCTCATTGTTGTCAAGCGGGACGTGATTATTCACTAAGAGATGTTCTGCGAATTTTGAAGAAGTGTTTTTATTATTATAACATTGTATTTTTAATTATTTCTAATTTTGAAACTATCAATTCATGGTGGAATTCCATATTAAAATTATTATTTTTTATTAAAAATTCATTATAACATTGTATATGTTCTTTGAATCTAGTTGAGGAAGCCCTTCCTGCCTGCCCGATATAGGTAGAGTCTATATATAGCATATATGCCACTATTATGTATTAAATTTAGAATTTCTACTTTTTGAGTTTTTGAGGCTAATTTGGTTCTAAGAGCTATATTTTTAAAACCACATTTTACAATTTCTTTTGCTATTTTTACAGATATTGGACTAAGAAATTCCAAACAATGCTTGCAGAACCTAATAGGTTAAAGAATTATAGATTAGAGAACCAATTTTAAAATAAATAAATTGGTTCTCTATGAATTAAACGCAATAAAAATTTCATTTTAATTTTTTTCTTTCTGTTAGGAGCATCTAAGAAGATGTCAGAGATAAAGAAGCCCAAACTGATGATCACCGGGGTGTTGGCGTGTGAAAAGCCAATGAAGCTTTGCATATTTAGAAATTATCCATCACCTACTGAAATTATTACTAATTGTAAGTATGTTTATTTGTATTCCACCGCAAAGCTACTAAAATCAAATAATAATAATTGGATGTTTTGTATAGCGCCATTTTTGTGAAAAATCACCTCAAGGGCGTTGTACAAATATTACTTGCTAGGGTTTATCTTCTTATGTACAAACAGCTACAGAAACATGCGTACCTGGCAGGTCACTCCAGATTAACAAGTTATATTATAAAGTTATCGCTTCAGATGATATGGTTTTGCACGCACAGGACACAATATTAGAAAGCATGATATTGCAGTTACTATTTAAATCTTATTTGTCATTGATATTATATTTATTAGAAGGTTGGTGGCTAAAGAAGTGTATTTTTTTCGGCATTTAGGACTAGAATTTAGAATTTTGTTTAAATGATGGAAAAAAAATCAACGATAATTATTAACATTTACAAATAGTGACAAATAAAATTTAAATTGTAACCACAATATCATGCAATGTGCAGTGTTTTCTAATATTGTGTCCTGTGCGTGCAAAATCATATCTTCTCAAGCTAAAACTTTGTAATAATGTGTTAATCTGGAGTGACCTGCCAGGTAAGTATGTTTCTGTATCTGTTTGTACATAATTAGATAAAGAATAGGAAGTAATATTTGTACAGCGCCCTTGGGGTGATTTTTCACAAAAACGACGCTATACAAATCATCCAATTATTATTATTAAGGAAGAAAGCGCGGTAGACAATTTTTTTTCTAGTTCTAAAGTCAAACCAATAAATGTCGTCGATTTTTATGATTACAAAAAAATCTACAATAAAAACACATAAATTTGTTGTAGACCACTTTTATTTTATCAAAACTCTACCGGTTTCGGAAGCACCCTTCCTTCATCAGGAGAATATTAAAACTAACTTAGTAAAAAGTTAGTTTTAATATTCTCCTGATGAAGGAAGGGTGCTTCCGAAACCGGTAGAGTTTTGATAAAATAAAAGTGGTCTACAACAAATTTATGTGTTTTTATTGTAAATTATGGCGAGCCACAAAGTTAATGCTTTTTACAAATATACAAAAAAATCTATTCCTAAACAGCAAGTCGCCGAAATCTTGTGGTATTTTTTAAAATGGAATCCTTTAAAACTTTTAAAAGAAGATTCTAACAAAGAGCGCTAAAAGACACTTCAAATCTGTCAAAAAACATTGGTTAAAGGAGGAGGAAGCACAACACGACATAATTCCCCAAAAATCAAACACGATAAATATATATATTTTTTGTGTATAACAGACAGCGTCCATTTACTTATACACAACAAACATATATTTCTTAAAAGTTAATTAGAATGACAAAAATTAAGAGACATATTTGCGTGTCTCTTGAAACCTTCAAAGTTTATGTTGAAGATATCAAGAGAGATGCTATTTAGCAGCACCATTCCCCGTGTCATGCTGTACTTTGCCAACACGTTTGTTGCACCATGTGGTATGCATAGTAGATGGTGGTGCTGCCCCTTTTCTCCGTGAGAATCTCATATCATATCTGTCTTAATCCTGTTTAAATGTCCATCAAGGGCACCCACCACTTTCCTAGGATCCTCGGGTTTTAAGTTCCTCTATGAATCTATTCTCTTATTGTGTTTAATCTGTTTTGGTCAGTAAATAGTGAAGAACCAGCCCCCATGACGGACGAGTACATCTGGGAGGTGGCGCGCAGCACTTCTGCTGCCCCCTCCTATTTCAAGTCCTTCAAGTCCTACGTGGACGGGGGACTTATCGCCAACAATCCCACCCTGGACGCCCTCACCGAGATCATCGAGCATCGTCTGGCCATCCGCGCCTCCCGCACTGCACGCCAAGAATCCACCGAATCCGTCAGTCTGGTCGTGAGCTGTGGCACAGGTTATATTAATCATATCTTAATTGATTACTATTTGACATTGTCCAGCTTCTTAAGCCATTGCCTCGTTGCTGAGGATCGTGATCCCCACTCCAATGGCCCAGATAAACCAGACTCCTCCCCTCCTCACACTGCTGTATAGAGAGCCGCAGACAACGCCATTCCTGATGTCTATGTTACTTATCAGCTCAACTCATCAGTGATCTTTTCTTGCCTTCCACTTTGCCAGTGACCAAGAGCTTCTCCAGATTCGAGTTCTTAGTTTGGCGAGCAATGTGTTCAAAGCATCGCAGGATAGGTTGTAGACAGACAGTTGATAGTCTATTTTGAATGCCCAGCTCTTCCAGAATGGATAGATTAGTGCATCTGACTGTCCATGGAATCCTGAGCATTCTCACTACCAGAACTCAATTAAAGGATCAATTCTTTTGTTGGGGGGTCAAAGGGGAACATCTAGCTATGCAAGTAAGTATTACAGACGTCGCCCTGTGGACCTCATCAATTTCTGTGGGTAATGAATGGAGCAGGAATTCCTTGACCACATGTTTGGTGGTTTGCACCATACCGCATTCACACATCGCCGACTCTTTTAGATTCATACGTCCGCATACAACGGCTGTGGGAGCACCTTATCCTATTAATGAAAGACCAGAATTTACTAGGCAGTAAAAATCCAAGTTGTCCTACGCCTTTAACTATTATTCTAGTTTTACGCGAGAACTTGTATTGTAAAGTTTTGTAATGATTTATCCATTCAGGTCTGGTACCCGTCAGCAAGATGCAGTCCCTGGACGTCTCTTGGTCCAGAGGAATCTGGGAAACTATCAAGATGGCATCTCGCCTGGCTGAGCTGGGAACCCTTCTCGTTGACTTGGTATGTTGACAAATCTGATAACAAATATGTGACCTGGTGTTGTTGACCCTGGTGGTCGGGTTTCTTCCATTCTTGCTATATTATGTCTTGCCCTTTTTCAGGCAACCTGCACGGATGGTCGAGTGGTAGACCGGGCCCGCGCCTGGTGCTCCATGGCCGGTATCCCGTACTACCGTTTCAACCCGCAGATGTCTAAGGACGTGGCCATGGATGAGACCTCCAACAAGGTCATCATCCAGATCCTATGGGAGACTAAGGCCCACATGTTCCAGAACAGGTCCATGGTCATGGAGCTGGCCGAATTCCTCTCCAGGGAATGACATTCCTCGTAAAGTGTTGATTGTGCATGGATTATTAAATTATTTTTAATTACGATCATTCATTGGTTAGGTTGTTGGAGAGAGCAGCTTCTGTAAATGAATATGGATAGTTCCAAGCAAGAGCCTGTAAGTGTTTGACCCTGTTTTCACTCTTGAAAAGTAGAGATTAGCCATTTACACCTTTTTGGATTGGAACAGTCTGTACATTATAGAAAGATAGAATCAAATTACTAATGAAGAATGCATGAATTTGAAAAATATGTTAAATTTATTATAATTTTGAGAATTGTAATTTAGGATTCCCTGACGATTGATCCCCCTGACAATTCATCCCCCGACAATTCATCCCCGTCAATTGATCCCCCGGACAGTTGATCCTCTCTGCCAGTTAATCCTTTACACATTGAACCCCCCGGAAATTGATCCCCAGGACAATTGATCCCCCAAAGTTTTTTAATTATTTATATTGATAAATACCAGATTCCGTGAATGTTATACATACATATATTATATTTAAATGGGGTGGGAACAAATTTATAAACATATTGCTCTCGTACTAAATTACATATAATTCCAGATAATTAAGAATGTTTCAGGGGATCAATTGACAGGGATGAATTGTCAGGGTATCAATTGTCGGGAGACCAATAGTCGGTGGACCGTAATTTAGTGATAAAGTATGTATTTCACCCAGTTCTGCGTCCTAACCAGACCAAACAAGCCAGTGAAATTTATTATTTTCTGATTTACGGGAAACATTGAAAGTTTCAAACTGTAAACTAGTGACTAAATCACTGTCCCGAGACTGCCGTCCGCACATGCTATTAAGTAGAGGATGTGCGTGCAATAGTGAGAATATTTACTGACTCACTGACTGCACCGATACTACTTGTCAGCTCGAATGATTAAGTAGAAAGTGCGTTTTTTAAATAAAATTTGAAGTAAATCACATTTAATAATGTTGCTATTAAGTTATGCGAGTATTTTCACGAAACATAACTCTTAAGTATATTCACGAAACCTAAATAATATAATTCCTTAAAATAATTCATTGGTTACCAAACACGTTAAATTCATTGACTTAAATAGCATTCACGTCATTATAAAACTATTAAGGAAACACTATGTGGGGAAAACAGCTTTCACCGATAAGTACCTCACAGAATAAGGAATTTTTAATTATCACAATTATTTTCAAAGTATATCGGTTTTACCGGTAATAAATCATTTTAAACACTGACCAAATTAAAATTGTGTGGGAGTAAATAAAATCATATAAGTAAGTCGTCGCAATGTGGCCTGATTACAGTTTGAAAATGGTTTTGAATCGAAATAATTAAAAACTAAAATACTTGCAAAACTTAATAATAATATTATAAAATTTTATTTACTTCAAATTTTATTTTTTTTAAATGAAATGGAATTCTACCAATTAAACACAATAACAATTAACATAGAAGGTGCGTGTCCATACATTGACAGTACAAGGATAGCACCCCCCTTAGCGGTGGAAGGGGTCCTAGACCAAAAATATAGGAAAGTTTCTATTCCAGTCAACTAAATTGCTACTAAATGGTAACTTACTACTTAGCACTTAACGCACTATTCGCACGCACACAGTGACTTAAAATTAACTAAACGATTTAATTGCCATTAAATCCTCTCCTATCAAGTCTTTTTGACCCAAGACCACGTTGTATTTTATCCACATTTTACTCCTTACAATACCAATAAATATGGGTTATTTTTCACCATGCAGCTAATTATGAATAATTTTATCGACCAATACTCACGCATGGTCAGTTTAAAAGAAATGGTATTATACAAATGAATTGCGGGTGCAGTGGAGACTCGGATTATGAGTAACTTGGTTTGCAAAAAATTTCAATAAATTTTAGCTGAGCGTGCACAATATGGATTATCTTCACACTATACACAGACTTGTAAGAATCCATAAGATTCTTATTAGAATTTATGTTACATTTTTTGTATGTTCAAAACTTCGACCTTTAAACCGTTTCAAACAGAAAAGCACGAATCTAGCAAACCAAATTTTTCCTATGTCAATGATATATATTTTTTTTCATGCATGTTTATAATTTTTAAATATGTAATCATTATTTTTAAAATTCGTAATCGTAATCTAGGAACTCCAGTGAAAAATATAATTTATGACTTTAAAAATATATATTCATATAGATCAGCAAACGCCGATAACTTTTATTATGTGTATACGTAGAATTTATAAATCGTTATTTAAAAGTGAATAAATAATCATCTCATCAAAACACCTTGTTATATTGGTACCATTGTAGTTGGAACATCTGACGTCACGCGTGTATTCTGTTTTTGGATTAGTTTGGAAATTTTTATTTTTCGAATTTGTTTTGTATTTTTTTTAACTTTGGTGAAATTTAGACTTAATTTGAGTGACTTTAAGCTCTATTATTGTTCAATTCATGAGCAAACCAATAAGGAACTCCAGTGAAAAATATAATGGGTTTAAAAATATATATTCGTATAGATCAGCAAATGCCGATTCTGAATATATAACTTTCATTGTATATAATTATACTTAGATTTTATAAATCGTTATATAAAAGTGAATTAAAAACCGTACCATCAAAACACCATGTTCTGTTGGTACCACTGCTTCTGACGTCACACATGCAGTTTTCGAGCCCAACTTATAACTAGATAAGGTTTTTTTCCACTTTTTATAATCTATGGCTTATAATTTCGCTGTTTGCAGTGTTCATTTTGCTCGTAAAATAATTATGTTTGTTTATTGCGACTACTTGAGGGTTTTTGCTTGAAAATTCGTAACAATTTTAACGAATTTGTCTACTTAATAATCTATACCGCTTGCACAAAACAACAACGTCATTGGCACTTTGGTGATTATTTCTTCAGTTATTCTGGAAGTGGAGGATTTCTAATGATACCTCAAACCTATTATTTCTTACAATGCATAATATATTTATTTTTATTTAAAGCCATTAAAGTTCAAACTATTTAATTTATTCAACCTATTCATGTCACCGGCTGTTTGTCAAGTTCACAGATGCGCATGTGTCAGTTTTCGCGCATGCGTAGAACACTGATGGAAGCTATTAACGCAAGCGATTCTGATTTGCCTTTCAAACATAATTTAAAGCATTAAAGGACTTAAAAGACTTTCTTTGAACGCTGATAATTGTTAATTAATTGCGGAAATGAATGGATTTTTGTACTTTGGTACAATGCACCTACAATAGTAACGAGACGCTGATATTCTGCAATGTTTCCTTCAATTAAAAGCAGTTAAATTTGAGTATAAAGTTCTCGAAGTTTTGTATGGAATCCATATAATATCGATTACCACCTATTGAATCGCTTATCCGGCTGCTCCTGTGACGTCACACCCAACAAGCCATAGATTTCCTTGAACGTTGTACCACAACCGCATTCCGCAAAATTAGATTTCGTGGCTGCCG
This sequence comes from Halesus radiatus, assembly GCA_022606495.2. Taxonomy (NCBI): domain Eukaryota; kingdom Metazoa; phylum Arthropoda; class Insecta; order Trichoptera; family Limnephilidae; genus Halesus; species Halesus radiatus. Next base: position 29,585 of record JAHDVE020002081.1, read on the forward strand.
AGAAAGGCACAATAGGAAATAAAAACATTTGACGAGAAGATCTTCTGCTGTCACGGCGACCTGAGTTCTGACCTCCAGTTCACGGAGCAGATCCGGTGCATCATGCGGCCCACGGACGTGCCCGACAAGGCTGCTCTGCGACCTGCTGTGGTCCGACCCCGACAAGGATACCACCGGCTGGGGCGAGAAATAGACGACACGCTGATGTGCTCTTTCCAGATCCTGAAGCCGGCCGACAAGCGCCACCTGGCGTACGGGCAGACCAACACCAAGCGTCCCGTCACGCCGCCCAGGGGCGTCACCAACAAAGACAAAGAAGATTGGAAGAAAGGATCAGTACCCCCGGCCCCCGTCCTCCCCCTCCGCCCAACTTCACATAACTCCTATCATTTGTATTAGCGTCTTGCAATATATCATAAGGAATAAATACAGTTACCTTCTTTTTTTTTCAATTAAACGTGTATGAAAACTTAGACCAAGCCGTATTTAGTTTTGATAATTTAACTGCATCTCTTTATATGCGCTATAAAAATCATCCGATTATTATTATTATTATTTCGTGCATTTTGGTGGGCTTTAAAAAATTGAAACTTTAACAATTATTTTAACCATGAAAACGAACTTAATTTTTTTTTTTAAATAGCAGAAAATTAAGTTAGGATGTTAACATTAATAAAAAAAATGGACTGGAGTTCCTTATTATCAATACGGATATTATGATAATGTTAATGCTCAATACTATTATTATTATTCTTCGAGTTAAAGTTTCTAAAAAGGTACATAATGTTTTTACTTATCTTTAGTTATGGTTTACTATGAATAGAATATAAGATTTACGATAAAGCTCATCCTTGTTTTGACATTTGACATTCTAACCTCAAAACCGACCAGCCATAGATTTGGAGCATATTTGGCGGGCTTTGAAAAATTGAAACTTTGAAAATTATTTTAACTCTGAAAACTGACTTTAGAAAAAAAAGGAAATGCAATGGTATTTAAGTTTGAACATCGTTATTGGTAAAAAAAATTGAACTCGAATTCCTTATTATTGTGATCAACCAAAATTTGCTCCGCGATCGAGCGGTTGGGAACCCTTGATACAAGGGACAACAACACGGGCAAGGCTGAAGGGGAGAGAGCAAAATATGAATTACAACTTATCGCTCGGCTAGCGAATTCAGGAATATATTAAATGTTATATTACCTGTCTAAGACGACTGTATGAGATTGTACGGCGAGCGATATCGTGAGATAGGCCACTCCCACATATATTTATATTTTATATTCGTCATGTGTAACAAGCTTAAGGCTGTAGCACTGCGAGCTGTAAAACTGTTCAACGACGATTCACTATCACATTTCTCAAAAGGCGGTAAAGGTGATTCCGCTGGTGAATAATTAATTACTTTATTTACATGTATGTGTGAACTTTATAGTAAACTTAAATTGTAATAAAAAAGTACATATATTTTGTATAAATAATTTTTATATGAATACTTAGTTTTCATTATATATCTTATAGAGAAATTTGCTTCGATATACAAGTGTTTTGGATTATGAACATGTTTCCAGAACAAATTCTGCACTTAATCCGAGGTTCCACTGAATAATGTTATTGTGAATATTGTCTTTGTTGTAGATTAGTGATTTTGAAATAAGTCAGTCCAGAAAATAACTCATTGGGAGGGTGAAAAACCTTTAGCTTTTCTCCAATGGGATTTTTATATTATGTAGCAACTTATCGACTAATTATTCTCTGTATGGCCTATGAATTAATAATGTATGATTTAAAATCTTTGTAATCCTGTCCTTATGAAGTAAGAACTCTACTCCATGTCTAGTTTCTAAATTAATTTAATTTACTAACTATGATTTTTACCAGTATGTATATTTTTTATGTTTGCGAATCAATGATTAACCTTTTGGCTGCCATTCTACCTAAAGGCTCTAAGATGACATTACTTACACACCAATTTACGCCTAAAGGTGTATTTTTTCTATGTGTATATTGATAAAACAGACAGTATTTATTGATAAAACAGACTAATCTTATTATAACTTATTAAATTAATTCCTGAAATTATGGGTGTGTGAGTAAATCTGGCATTTAGTGGCTGGACAGGCTAAGGTAAGAATGCAAATATTGTATTAGAGAATATAATGTCTATTTTAATCGGTTTGTAGTCAGAAAAAAATAAATCGTATGTATTAGTGTATAAGTGCTGATTTTGAATCCAGTGATTGATTTTTATTCCAATCAATAAAAAAAAAATGTTTTACTTACCTGGATTTTTTTTCAGTTGAGTTGAGCTTTGAATATTATTGATCTCTTTTTCAGAACAAGCAATCTCATTTACATTTTGTGACTAACAATTTATTATTAATTCCTATTACAAGCCAAAACTATTTAAACAAATTATTTCGTTATCACAAGCTACTATTTAAACAAAATATAATTGTTACAAAACATTATACACTATTGTCTTATTTTTTCACATTTGAAAGCACCCAAGAAAACTGGACTTAACTCTTTATTTTTGTAATGATTGTCCGGCCGCAGCAAAAAATTCTTTTACAAATTATAATATTTTTTTAAATGTAAGACAAAAGTTCCACAAAGTTATTAGTGAAATTTTTTCTCTTTTTATTTATATTTATATCAACAATTGTTACATTGGTTTATGGTTTTTGCTATGCCTGTCTTGTCTAGGAGGCATAGATATGGGAGGAGCTTTAAAAATCTCCACTGGCTAAAATGTCCTGAAAGAATCCAGTTCAAGCTCTGCTGGATGGTATTTAAGTTACTTAACGGAATGGCTCCGGCTTACTTATCAGTACTGTGTATTCCTGAAAATACCAATTCACGGCAGTCCACCCTTAGGTCAGCAGCTATCGGGAGGTTGAAGGAATCAAAGCGCACACCTATTATTTATTTCGGTTATTCAGTTCAAATATTTTCCTGTCCTAAAAATTATAAACATTTCAATAAATACCAACTCTTGTGCCACCAATCTTCTAATAAATGTAACATCAATAGAAAAGGAGGATAAAATAGCAACTGTAAAACTATCATCTCTATCCTTAAATTTTCTAATAAAACTGCATTCATCTAAAGCGACCTGCCAGGTAAGTATGTTTTTCTGTATTTGTACATAATTAGATAAAGACTAGAAAGTAATATTTGTACAGCGCCCTTGAGGTGATTTTTCACAAAAACGGCGGTTTACAAATCATCCAATTATTATTATTGTTATCTAGTTACATTATTTTGATATGACGGTGCGTCGGGCAGTTGGTATTATTCTAGGAATAACGCAAAAAGGGAGGAATAGAAATGCGATCTTAGGTAGTTACAAGTAATTTATTTTTATATACGTGGGGTTAGTCTTAAAACTAGAGTAAATCTTAATTAGACATAATAAATTCAATAAAACTAGATACGCAATTACTTAATTCTACTGTTACTTAATTCTACTCTTAAAGTCTTTGTAGTTGAAATTAGAGGTTCACTGGCTGACATTGTGGGAGGAATTATGATTAGAGTCAGGCACTTCCCTTTTTGGTGATTGATGGATGTCCAGGGTCCAGTGGCTGCGTTGTATGTAGAGTCCTCGCGTTCGCACTACGTATTCGTGTACCTCCGGATCGGGAGTAGGTGCAACGCGGCGATAATCAGAGGCCTGGGCGGTCTCCGATGTTGATCTCCGAAGGGCGAAGATCAGTTACTTCCTTCTGGGATGGAAGCGTAGAATTCGTAGAGCGTAGAGGACCTGGGCGGCCTCTCCAAGGAGCGAGAATAGGAACCTTCCTGGGCGGAAGGTTTCACTTGGCTGTGTGTCCTGGGCGGACTACTGCAACCGACTCTCCGTCCTGGGCGGACTCTTGCTTCCTCGGTGGAAGACTTTCACTCGACTCTCCGTCCTGGGCGGACTCTGGCAATCGACTGTCTCCTAGAGCCCACTGTCCTTCTGTCTACCTGTCTACCTGTAGGTATTCCTTTGAGGTGTTTATTGCCGTCTCATAAAATTCCAACGGAATTGCGGGCTTTCCCAAAATAGCAGTTAAGATTATATTATTTTAGTTACGATTTTTCCTAACAATAGGTTCGGCTAGCCTTTGTACTAAATTTATTTTATGGCCGGTCTAATCTGGGAATTCCTATTATTTAAAATGCACATTTTAAATCTAAATATTTCGGTGAATTCGGTCAATTATTTTAGGTGATTACAAAAGGCTATATCAATTTGATTATGATAATAATAAACCCTAGCAAGTAATATTTGTGCAGCGCCCGTGAGGTGATTTTTTCCCAAAAACAGCGCTATACAAATCATCCAATTATTATTCCTTTTCACAACGGAAAAAATTCCAACGTCTCACTAACAAATTTTTCGTTTAAAATAATAAATATTATGATCACACAAAAAAGTGTTAAGTTCGTGCAAAGATAGTATTATAAAGGCGGTTTTCGCGTGGCAAGTGAACAGGGCTAAGTGACGATCTAGCCGCCGCTAATCCATCAACATTCTAGTTACCCATGGAAAGTACCCAAAAACAAGTACTGACAAGCGTCAACGATCACGTTTCGACTCGATCCGGCGAGAAACTTAGATTAGGAAATCGACGGGTAAATTTATTTAATCTATTTGAACATCTCACTGGTGTTACTCTTATTTAATATAGTTTCAGTCTGTCGCTGAATCCACTGGATCCAAAATACAACCGTTTATTGTCTGTAAATAACGTACTGTTTTTTTCAGCGAGGCCATTTCCATCGTGTTTAGAAGATGAATAGTTTTGATGTCGCTATACCTGGTTCTTCTTATAGTGAGTGTTTTCCTTTGGAACATTGTTTTGAATTGTGATTACTAACTTCCGTGAGTGTTTTACAAGTTTGAAGGTTGCTGAATGAAAGTGTATTACGTTTCAGACTACTTGGATTGGCGCCGTAGCCGCCCAGCTGGACCCGATAATATTCCCGTGAGCGAGAAGGGCATTCCGTCCAACCCGAGAGATCGCAAGCGAAGATGGAACTATTACATCTTGGAGAGTGAATCGTCCCAAAGCTCCGATGAAGGGTCTGAAAGTACCCTCAGTATCCAGGGAAAGGAAACTGGTAGGATTCAAACCACACAAAAACAGTTTTTCTTTAGTGTTTGACATTTATGTGCGTACCTATAATGCATTGTGGTGTATCTAACTTGGAACTATTGTATCATGTTATGTATTTGCTGTGTATTTGCTGTGTATTTGCTCACTATCTCAAACTCATTTAATAAGCCTAACACGATTAACTTGTTTCAAATTCATTGACATTGACACATTGCTACCTTTGCTTAGTGTTCTAGGTTAAGTAGTCAGTACAAGTGGAGGAACACTAACCTATAATGTTACTTTGCAGATTCGAATTAATCCTGAAAATATCATTTTGACAGTTTACTTCTCTGAGCTTATCATCAATCAAAATAATTATTTGTTCACTGAATTTCACATTGGCAAGATTACATTTGCTTATACCGGTGTCATAATAAACATTCAACACTTCTACACTAAAAAGTGCTAAATATTATAACGCTTGTCAAAAAGTGCTTAACATGAATCATAATGACCACCTCTTATATGTAGTCGAATTTATCCTCCCCAAGAGAAAACATATGTGTCAAATTTTATTCAATTTGATGTGGTGCAGTGTTTTAGTAATGGTTTAATTATTAGGTGCATTAAAACATAATCATTTGTTTGTCATGGTCTGATTAATTAATAAATAATTCTAATTTATGTTTATAATTGTAGCAATTGAGGGTAATACTAATAATTGTGTTGTCCACCCATTGAATATGCCTTCTTGTATAAGAATGTGCATTTGTTTGACAGGAAAAGACTAAAAAAGTATTTGCCTCAAAGAAATGTTGGTTTTCTTAAACTGAGAATAGTTTTAGCAGCTATCATTAAAAAATAAAGGGCCAAGTCTTTTCCCGTGTAGTGTTTGTTGATCATGTGCAGTGGCGGCTCGTGACTTTTGAGTGAGCTGGAGTGGCAAGATTGAAAAAATACCTTTATTGATATTGTTTTAACTGAAAATTATATTTTGGAGTGCCGGGACCTACCACTCCATACAAAAAATTTCAACTAAAACAACATGAATAAAGTCATATTTTTCAATCTTACCACTCTTAGCTCACTCAAAAGTCACGAGCCGCCACTGCTCATGTGGCATGGTCTCTGTGAAGTTATGGTATAATCTGATATTTCATCATGAAAAATCCATTGTTTTAGTTATGAAGCAACTTATGTGAGGATAATATATCGACAGTCCCGAAGTAAGGCGTCCAATCTGCATTTTGCTAGGTTTAAAGAAGAACGAAAACAATGTTAGATTCTACTTTCTACGCCGGATGCATCGTGCAATTTCTATCATTTTCATTCCAAAAAAGAAGAATTTAGAGGAAAACTCAACTTTTTTTTGGCATCATCTGAAAATATAAAATAAATTGGGTACACTTAAAAATGGCCCTGAACATCACTCTGCAGGTTCCTAACTAAAAAAAAAAACTATAAATGATTTATCTATAGATTCTGAAATACCCAAATGTCTAAAAAGAGATGCAGTTTGAAAACCAGTGAAATCAATTTTGAATTTGCATATTTCACATAAAAAAGATAACAGTTTGAGGATTTTTGTCTTTTGAAAGCTTATAGATTTTCCTAATTACCCGTATAGAATTTACAGAAGAATCGTTTATGGTATTGGTTTAGTTAGCGACCCGCAGTGTTTATTTTTGGGTTCTGACCACTAAGATGAAAATGGAAATTTTGCAAATTCGACACCTTTTGGGACCGTCAATATTATTATAGTCTCAATTGATTTCATACACTTCATTTTACCCACTCTTAAATTATTTATTTGGTAGTTGGGAAAGACTCGTGCGCTAGCACCGCGGTCTGCAGATTTATTCTCTCCATATGTTTTTCATATGATCATTTTGATATGTACATATTGTCTTTCGTCCGATAAGGCCAAAAAAAAACATTTTAACAGAAGAGTCGAAAACAAGTTAAATTTCATTTCACTGATATTAATGAGTTTTTTCTGTAAATTTATTTTCATATTATGTTTAACATTTGAGTACATTTCTTTGTCTGTTAACAAAATGAAATATTACATTTCTTGGACTCTGTGGGGCGCAGGTTTGTGCATGTTTTGTTTGAAAACATATTTATTATCGTAAGGTCACCTAATAAGTCATCGTCTGTGTCAATGTGCATTACTTGTAGATTGTAAGAACCAAATGATTGTACAGCAGCCATTTTCAATTTGATAAATTTTAACACCGGTAAAAAATACTAATTATTTCTACCGACTTATGATTTAACTCATTTAAAAAAGCTGCTAGCTATTGATTACGCAATTATTTTTTGGAGGGAAATGCCAAATATGTTAGCAATTTGATTGTAAAATAACAGGGATTAGGAATATTTGGATCTATCGAAATTTTACCTTTTCACAATGATGCCTATAAAAGTATTTAAGATTATTTGGTACAAGTCAAATCATGTTTTATCATCTCTTAACCCATTTACTGCTGAATACGCAGCGTGCAACTTATTGAAGTTTGTAAACCTCATTGTAATATTTAACAATAGTATTTAATTAAATTGAAATAAAGTCTTACCTTTATATAAGAACCACAAAATTATATTTTTATATGATTTTATATCAAACTTTAAGAATGCTTTAAATCACTTAAATTATCACCAACGAACTTAAATGAATAAAAAACAATATATTATAATAACGGCTATAGACAGAGAGGATCATCAATGGTGGTTTCTGTCTCTGGAATTTATCCGCAGTTAAAGGGTTAATTTGATGAATGTTCTTAACAACGGTCTTTGCTTACATGTTTGGCTCCAATTTAGAAATTCACTGTAATTATCACCGTCTGTTACTTGTAAATCAAACTTACACTTTTGTTTGAATCGAATTCGAATATTTATTGATAATTGATAATAAACAAAAAAGCTTTTGGCCTCTTCTAGCCACCAAGATCCGGTTGTTTCATCGATGGTATACCTAAAACCGTGGTTTAGTCAAAATGTTAACATTTTGAACCCCATCTTCATTTAAAGCTATCAATTTTTAACGGCTTGCGATGTATGTTAATAAAGTGAAGTTTTGGCTATACCACGGATGAAATAACCAATCCTAAGCAGGTTATTTTCTATACTTGTGGCTATCATTGGCTATAAAAAGACTTAAATCCCTTCTGAATGCGGTTTCACTAAGAATTCATCGTAATTGTCACACAATTTATTAATTCTTAAAGATGCCTGATATTGTCATAGTTGTTTGTTAGACAAGTCCCAAATTGAGCCGTGTGTGCAAATTAGCAAGCACCGCTGACTAATTTAACATGTTCTCACCTGTTCATTTTCGCTTGAGGGCATTGCACATCCTCAGATATTTGCAAGTCAATTATGCATTTCATTTCAACTGCTCCTTCACGTTGCTCTGAATAATTGAGTCTGATTTAAGCTAACAGGATAATGCTTTGATGTATTAACCACCCCGGTTTCTGGTGATGGATGGTGATAACTACATATTGTTTATGCTAACACTTTAAATATTCATTGTCATGTTTGTCCAAGGTTTTGCTTGCTATTTAAAAAACATACTTTTTATACCATTGTTACGCTAATTGAAAGACTATTGATTTTTGTTTATTTATTTGTTGATGAATTTTCACCAAACTACATACATAATCTATGTATTCTTATGTGATTCAATTAAGATTTTTATTTCTAGTTGATATTTTGTATTGGCTTGCAGTTGTTTATTTTCATTATTGTTAAGCCAATATTTCATCAACATTGTTCTTTTCAAAATAAATCTATAAGTTTAATTTTATTTTTCTACTGCGAATATCTCAGCATTCATTGATTTTAATGATAATTTTCAAGTGCTTAAAAGATAACATGTGCATTTTTTTGCAATATAATTAGCATTCAAAACCTTCTTCCGTATTATCGAAATTATCTTGATTTTATATAAATGGAGTCTATTGAGCCAACAACGCCCTTCTATTTAATAGCCCGACACTGTCAGCAGACCTCTAGTGGCAGATTCGCTTGAATTCGTAAATGTGTATTTCACTGTAGTATTTTTTTTTTTTTTACCAATTTATAATTTTCTAAATGTTCATAAATATTTCAATACTATCTTATTAAATTTCAGTATAAAAATACACATTTGAAATTAAGTTTGGCCATCTTGGCTATGAATGTTGAGGCATTTATATAGGAAGCAGTTGTTGATTGACTGGTCGTGGTAGGATTGGATACAATGTTCAACTACTGCAGTGCTGTGACTCACATTATGACATTCCAACAACAGACTTGCCTGAGCTTGTGCAGATGTCCATGTGTGATGTCATGGTACTGTAGAATACCAATGTATATTCAATTTATTATCATAACTCTAAACATTATTAAATATTTATTTATATAATGTAAAAATTTTGAAAAAAAAAAACAAACTGACATCAAAAAAAATTGCATTTACACAGAAATATAGCAAAAATATGAAGAAATAAACTGCTATACAGAAAAAAGTATTAAAAAAAAAAAATTGAACAAAAAATATTTTAAAAAATCAAAAAAAAATTGGAACGCCGCATGAAGTTGCGTTTGTCGTTCAGTGTAACTTGCGATGTTATGTTGATAATGTGATGTGTGTTACGATGTTATTAGATCGGGCGCGGGACACGAGCGACCTGGACAGCGATGCGCCCCGCGAGGTGGTGGAGTACGAGGTCATGTCTTCGGACGAGGAGGCCCACGGGGATCCCGCCAACTTCGTGGACAGCCACCAGTCCAGTAGCAGCGAAGATGTTAGTCGTATTTACTATTTCGCTTTTAAACCCACACCGATAGGAATAACTGAACAAGTTTGTATTGGAATCACGCAGGACAGGAAACCACTTTTACCCCACGTTTGGCCAAAATTCAATAGGTTATTATTAAATGATTGTGGTACATGCAAAGCTATGAATAAATAAAATTAAAGATATGTCAGTGCCTGCTCTTGTTTAATATGTGATGAGTGTACAGAAATAGTCTATACGATCAGTTAGATGGTCGAGTGGTCCGACACTATGGGCTGTGCGTTCAGTCCTCCCACTATAGTGAGGAATTTAAATATTGTCAGGTTATCTGTAACCTGGGATTGTTTGTCTTCCCTTTTAACTTGTAGTGTGCCAGAATTGACCATCGGATAATATATAATATCGGCAATGTCAAAAAAAATCATTTCTCTGAATATAAGTAGCTATTCCCGAGAAACTACTTGTGATAGATATGTATATTCTTTATAAATTTATAAACACATTATCTGGTAATATGATACGATAAGATTTACAAAAACATTATTTTGCAAAAGAGAGGTTGGTGTCTTTGTTATTGCTCTGTTTAGGGGTGTCTGGTTTTCTGTCAGTTAAGTTTCTTATCTAAAGGCAAGACTGGACAAGTAAAAACTTGATAATTTCTTGTTTCTTGTTAATCATTCTTAATCCATTAGATAGATGTTAGATTACAGTTGTTATGTAAAGTCGGGATAGTAAATACTGAATTAATTTTATAGTCTAAATTCTAACTTTGATTACCTGCTTGACTTGTTTATTTAGCCAAATATTTTCTATTACAGAAATGTTAGGTTTGTATTGAAATAGGTTGTGTTTTGGGTTTTTGTTTTTCTCTAAGATTTCGTATTTTTTATTAATATATTTTAAAATATTATGATATACCTAACCCATTCCCAATTTAATGACAATCGCCGTACATCCGATAATAGCTAATCTTAATAAACCTATTTGCTGGCTGAGGTCCCTCATCATTCACCTCCAGTCCTCAGTCACCATACTGTTATTAACGATGTGTTGGTGATGTATCCAGGAGCTGGTGGAGGCCACGGTGATCCACGCGGTGCTGACGGAGGGAGACTTCATGTTCGCCGACTCTGAGGACTCGGTATCCAGCGCCACCTCGATGGACTCGGAGATCAGCCCCTTCGACTACTGGAACTGTGCCCAGTGCCGTAACACCAACAACAACCCCATGTTCCGCTACTGCGAGAAGTGCTACAAGGTAACACACACCTTCATCACCCTCATCCTTCAGTTCCTACGTAAGATGGCTTCCCTGGCAAGACTTGTGAACTAATACAGAAATCCAACACTCGATATTAAATCATTCCTTTATAATTGGCTTGACTACCGCAGTTATAGGAACGTGTCCAATGGAATGTTTCTCGTTTGTTACAGGTGCGTAAAGATTTCTTCCCGCCGCCTCCCAAAAACAAACGCCGGAAGAACAGGAACCGATCCAAGAAAATGAGGAAGTCCAAAGATGATCTGTCCGCCAGCGAAACCACAGCAGGGATGAGGAGGCAATCCCAAGGTACAGCGTTAGATTTTCAGAGTATCAAAGTACCTGATCTGGTCAAGTCCGATTCCGATAGAGCCACTATCATCTCCCTAGACTTGGAATCGTCCCCCGAGAAAGTGTTGAACTCTAATCATTCCCTTGCGGAACTCAATTCCAGAAAGCGAAAGTATGAATGCTTGGATGATGAAGTGGATATTAAAAAATTAAGGGCAGACTTGTTTAATAATATATCTGTGATAAATAATGTGCATAACAAAAATCTTATTCTTTCCGAGAGCTATAATGCTCAGACTCTTTTAAATATAGACATTTCCAACGTAAAGGATACAACGTCGTTTAGCCAGCCCATGTTTTCCGATTTTGCCGTCGAGCCCGTGTCCAAGTCCATGAGCGATCCTGCCATTAACTTCTGCAAGGATGATTTGGACGTAATAAGCCAAGGGATCAATCACTTCTCGGACAGCGAGACAAACAAGAGCCTGCCCAAGACGGACGTGTTGAGTAACAACTTGCGTCGGTCCGTTCGCTCCCTTTCCAAAGACAACAACCAGTCGGACATGTGCATCACCTGCCTGGTGGAGCCCAAGTCCGGGGTGTTTGTCCACGGGAGAATAGCGCACATCTGCTGTTGTTACAAGTGCTCTGTCAAAGTTTGGATGAAAACCAAGCGCTGTCCCATTTGCAATTGTAAAGTAAGCAATGTATTGAAAGCTTTCGTCATGTGAATGCAATGGCCTTTCTATTCCCTCGTTATTTTTCATTTTGTGTATGTGGTAAGGTTTTATCTCAACGAGGAAACATTTGGGAAATATTGGATGGAAACTCCAAGGGCTATTTATGTTGTTATCCACATTATGAATTGGTTTTTTGGAGGCTTTCTCTTCACTTTATTACGCCGCAAATTATATTCCACCACTTCGCATAATATCAACGCCTTACTACACCGCACTGTTCCTAATTAAATTCTACAGCATTTTTCAAATCAAATTTGATAATAGCTTTCTTTAAATACATATTCTAACTAAATGATTACGTAATCAGATCAATATGTTGCTCTAACCATTGTCTATCGACCTTCTTGTCATTTAACCACTGAAGTTCATATTAACTTAAAAGCTTCCAGAGCTTATTTATCCTGTCTTTTAATTGTTGTCATCTTATTACCATTATATTCTATTTAGTTTTAAGTGCCTTTCCGTAGCGTAGTTAATTTATCATTAGGCGTAAGTTTTAACCAGGAGGAAAAATATAATTTCTTAATTGATTTTGCAATATTCGAGCCAATGCTTACGTTTAAGTACTTTCCGCACAACTCATTCGATGTTGGTTGCACAAGCGGTAACCCGAGGCCCACTAAACCGAAAAACTGTTGCTCAGTTAACTGCCGATTAATCATTTTTAATCGATCAACGGAAAATTACAATAAATCTGAAGTTTCAAACTATACGAGGGAAAAATATAATGATAAATTAAATTTATCATCGATACAGAATAAACTAGGTGTGGCCTTCTCCGAGTTAAAGCAATTTATTAAAATTGAAGTCACATATTCATGAATCAAAAATAAAACAGTTTTTTTTGTTTTTGCTTTTGTTAGTGTCAATAGAAGATGTTGATTACACACTGAACAGTGTATTATTTAAAACAATGGAAAATAGGATTATAACTACATGTACGGTCAGCGCGAAATAACCCATGTTTTATTGTGTTGCCAAATCTTAGGAATTTTATATTGATGATTTTATATAAATCCCCCCTCGTATTGGAAACAAGTTTAATTTTGTAATTACGTTAGTTGTACATAATGATATTCTCTCGGTTCGGTTTCAGGAATAGCTTATGGTCAATGGTTTTGTACATAGTTTTATTTATTTTTAATTTAGTCATGTGTAGTACAACATTAACTTGTTCAACTTGTGAATACAATTTTTTTTTTTAATATATTTTTTTTCTAATAATAAAGCGGAAACTATATAAGAAAATGGCACATTTAATTAAGTAATATCACCGTATATATATATATTTTTTTAAATGTCATTCTCGCATTAAATATTATTGCACAATGTTAAGTTTCTTTTGATATGCTTGTGGTTTTTTTGGTTTATTCGAAATATGGACATGCCAATTTGTCACATTAAATAATGTCAGTGCCCGCTATTAAAAATAATTATTTTAATTCTAAATGCTTTATTAAAAAAGGTATCTCCGTTTCTGTAAATTTGTACAAATGTAATTTATTTAGGTTTATTTATGTTTAAACGCGACTGAAGAACATTAACCCCTAAATCGATATGCCACCGAATTGTTGAAGTGTTAAATAAAAGATATATATTCTGTAAATATTTTTGAAGTCGTTCTAAGAAATTTATATTAGTTTTAGGTCGCCTCCGGCAGAGAGAGAGAGAGATAGTTCTCGCGGCTTTAAAATACGCTTCCACCATGAAAAGTAATAATATAATTTGTGAATAGATTTTCATAGTTTATTTCTGGAGAGAACGACACATTTGTATAGCGGTTATGTAATCTCAATGTTACCCACGTTAAGTGAAATATAACCGTGCTTTACTTCGTGAAGTTCACAGATTTTAGATACCATAACCTTGCTTTTTTTTTAAATAAATTACAATTCTTATAAGAATTACCGCATGTCTGGGAGGCATCTCTTCATTGTGTTCAGTGAGCCATTGCTTGGGATTCAGGTGTACGGGAGATCATTTGTTACTCTTGTAAGATGTGCTGTTTTGTAGAGGAGTCTACAAGACTATTTCCGGGACAAAACTTTGGAATGCACATACGTTTATAAGGTACTCATTCCAATTAATTATAGTTCGGAATACATTTTTTTTTAAATAGCACTGCTTAGAAGAATAACAGTTGATCTCTCCGCAACTGGACTGCCGAATTCAACACAATTTTTTTTTTATCCTACCTTTTTGCATTGGTGCTCAAAGAAATTGATTTTTCATACTGGTGGTAATAAACATTTAATTATTTGCATTTAGCAACAGTTGGATGGTCTCCACTATTATAATTTGCTGATTCTTCATTACTTTTTGTGGGCTGATGGATGATTGGCCACGCAGTTGTTCTGAAATAAATGTGCAAAATTTAATAGAAAATTCTTCAAACTGTGAACGTATTTTTAATTGCTTTTTTTCCGTTATTAATTAATCAAAATATTTTTTGTACTTTATTATTTATATTATTATTTATTTTATTTCCTGTTACAATAAAAGTTTTATTTCATTTAATTATTTTCTTTGGTGGCTGTCTGCCTTATAATTTTTGGTTTGGGTATAATATATTTTTATGCCGACAATTCGAGTTAGCGAGGATGAATGTTGAGTGCAACACTATTTCGTAGACGGTTCCGAGTCTTATCTTGTGATCAAAAAAATATGTATGATATAATATATGCTTGTCAAATAATATTTAAATTATGCATGAACAAAAAAAACGTATTTGCAAACATTGGCATCTTAAATGAATATTTTAATTTTTTTTTTACTATTATTTCACAATCATTCCTTTGAAGAATGTACAGCAGTTTGTTGGTGTTTCCAAAAATAAATCTCATTTTAAATGTAGACGTTGCCGATGGGTGCCACCATTATTTTTCAGTTTTCCACCCAAACACAGGATATTGTTAATATCCCATTTTCAAAAAATATATTAATGTTCCTTGTCTCAATTAAATTCAGTTTCACTTCTATCCATAAGGAGAAAACTATTAGTGAATTCATACATTGAATCTTTGGGATTTGCTGTACTAACGAATTTCACATGACGTCATATGCCCCATACGATGTGCCAATAAAGTATGTATCTTTTAACAAATGTTCCAGTAAGGAACAAGTGGTGAGGAATCTTATGTTGGCATGTTACATAGTGTGTATTTAATGTATTGGAATTTATCATTACAGAAATGTTGCATCCATTACCCTAAGAATTATTTTACACATTGTGGTTAGAAGTTTAACTGAATTTAACACTTGACCTGCATATTTTCAACAAAAAAAGATAGTTGATTGTGCCGGTCGCCTTTGCCTCGTTTTATTATGGTTTAATCTTGTGAAACAATATTTTTTTATGAAACAGATGTGTGTATTGAGAGATTGTAATGGTCATCCCCGCCATTATTTGGGGTAAGGAAAAAAAGAGAAAAAAAAAAAAAAACTAATAAATTGATGTTTTTTTACAGGTTAATTGTATTGTTTTATTTATTTTTAAAAAACCTTTCCCAATTTACAAAAACAGCATTTAAAAAAGGACAGTTTAATTTTTTCTTCAACCAGAGAAATCTTATCAATTTTTAATTTGACTAGACAGTGAAGTCTCATTCACATATGCTTACCTATCGGAGCTGTTCATCCCTGGAAATTTCAATTCACGGCAGTCAACTCTTTAGATCAGGGACGTCATCAGCTATCGGAAGACTGAAGGAACCAAAGCCCACACCAGATACTAAGTTCGGTGAGCGTGCTTTCAGCGTATCAGGCCCCAGCCATACAATTTAAGATTGCTTAAAGACTCGACAGAATTCGAAGCGAACCTTAAACCCCATCTCTTCGGAAGTCATGAATCCATGAATGGTATAATTGCATACCCAATTTACATAGTGAAGTTAGAGCCGGTTAGTACCTACCTATATTAATGTATAGAAAAATTTAAAACTTTTCATAGTCTGCGACATTGTAAATAACTATAAATATTTGTAAAAGTAAATATTTATCGAAAATTTCAGTAAAACCTCGAGTAGAGTTTTTTCCATCGTTTTAAAATTCTGTTTTCCAGTCCTAAATTCTAACAAAAAAATCATTTCAAATAAATATCTACTCTATTTTAGCCTCCAACCCTCTAGTCCTGTATCATACCTGTTCTTTTGCAATATTACCTAATACTGATATATTAGTTTACCGGTATTATGTTATTTTCACCTTTCCCAGATATTAGGTAGCCACAGAATGATTGTGGTTTCTTCACTAACAATCAAATAATGAATGAAGCAAGGAGTGTAAGATCGAGTTGTTTGGCGGCGCATTTCATATCAGCGTGATCGGTACTATAATAAAGAGACGGGTAAAGCACATATAACTGTATCAATTACATACCAATAAACAGCTAGAACATATTTAGTTAATATTAATGCAGATTGGAGAATTTTCTCGTACAACTGTAAGAAGTCATGTATCGCACAAGTAAGTAATGAAACAATGCGATAACAAGAATACTTCCAGCGGTTTAAAAACCCTTCTGCATCTACTAGTGGTGGGCGAAGCGGCTCGATGATCCGGATCACTCACTATAGGTTCGCTGATCCAGCTCGATTGAACGACGGTTCGCGTCTCCCCGCGCCATGCCCTCTCCCTCGCTCCCTTGGCCCTCCTAATGACGTCCTTAAGACGCTCTTACACGATACTTTTTTTCGTCCAGTTTTCATGTGGATTGTCTTTACAGAGAGCTCATTTAGTGATCCGGCTCACTAAACCGAGCCGCTTCGCCCACCGCTAGCATGCATCTACAACAAAAATACAAAAAAAAATGTGAAGGGAAAACAGTTCATATTATATTCTTAGCTGTTACATTTACGTCTAGTGATCTAGTTCATCGAATAATAATATACCTACAAAAATAGACTTAGGTAATAAATGGTGGCGATAGTGGATGGATGATATTTGGCAGTCTACTTGGGTCAATTGTCAATTCACTAGTTCATGTTCAATAATGATACCTGAAACTATGAAGAAAGGATATTTGCATTTAGAAAAAGCAGTAATATTATTGATTTCTTCCCGTTCACATCTTGTTTATGGAATAATAATAATATATCTACAAAAATAGACTTACATAATACATGGTGGCGATAGTGGATGGATGATATTTGGCAGTCTACTTGGGTCAATTGTCAATTCACTAGTTCATGTTCAATAATGATACCTGAAACCAAGAAGAAAGGATATTTGCGTTTAGAAAAAGCAGTAATATTATTGATTTATTCCCGTTGTTTATGGAATAATAATAATATATCTACAAAAATAGACTTACATAATACATGGTGGCGATAGTGGGTGGATGATATTTGGCAGTCTACTTGGGTCAATTGTCAATTCACTAGTTCATGTTCAATAATGATACCTGAAACCAAGAAGAAAGGATATTTGCGTTTAGAAAAAGCAGTAATATTATTGATTTCTTCCCGTTCACATCTTGTTTATGGAATAATAATAATATATCTACAAAAATAGACTTACATAATACATGGTGGCGATAGTGGATGGATGATATTTGGCAGTCTACTTGGGTCAATTGTCAATTCACTAGTTCATGTTCAATAATGATACCTGAAACCAAGAAGAAAGGATATTTGCGTTTAGAAAAAGCAGTAATATTATTGATTTCTTCCCGTTCACATCTTGTTTATGGAATAATAATAATATATCTACAAAAATAGACTTACATAATACATGGTGGCGATAGTGGGTGGATGATATTTGGCAGTCTACTTGGGTCAATTGTCAATTCACTAGTTCATGTTCAATAATGATACCTGAAACCAAGAAGAAAGGATATTTGCGTTTAGAAAAAGCAGTAATATTATTGATTTCTTCCCGTTCACATCTTGTTTATGGAATAATAATAATATATCTACAAAAATAGACTTACATAATACATGGTGGCGATAGTGGGTGGATGATATTTGGCAGTCTACTTGGGTCAATTGTCAATTCACTAGTTCATGTTCAATAATGATACCTGAAACCAAGAAGAAAGGATATTTGCGTTTAGAAAAAGCAGTAATATTATTGATTTCTTCCCGTTCACATCTTGTTTATGGAATAATAATAATATATCTACAAAAATAGACTTACATAATACATGGTGGCGATAGTGGATGGATGATATTTGGCAGTCTACTTGGGTCAATTGTCAATTCACTAGTTCATGTTCAATAATGATACCTGAAACCAAGAAGAAAGGATATTTGCGTTTAGAAAAAGCAGTAATATTATTGATTTCTTCCCGTTCACATCTTGTTTATGGAATAATAATAATATATCTACAAAAATAGACTTACATAATACATGGTGGCGATAGTGGGTGGATGATATTTGGCAGTCTTCTTCTTGGATCAATTGTCAATTCACGAGTTCAAGTTCAATAATTTATTTATTTATAAAATACATGATATTTAATGGAGACATTTACATAGAGTAAATACATTAATTAGATCACCATACTAGGCAGCTGCCTGTTTCATGGTGACCAATAGAGTATAGTTACTTTGTATGAAGTCTAGTGTAAACATATGTATTAATTATATTAATATGCTGACAATTGGAAACATTATAAAAGAAAGTAGAAGATATAAAAGAGAAAAAGACATGCGTAAGGATTAGATCACAAAGACACACTTTTTTTTATATGTTCAAGCATGCACACATGTGCACATTTGTATGGAGTATAGCGTAAACATATGAATTTATTATATTAATTATACTAATATGCTGACAATTGGAAAAATTATAAAAGAAAGTAGAAGATAGAAAGGAGAAAAAGACATGCATAAGGATTAGATCTCGAAATATCGTATCGTATAAGTATCTATATCCCGTTCCAACTATACTTTGATTTCCCCATTTCAACACTTGCCACAACACACAGTCTTGGTAACAAATACTTAAATGATATGGATGTATTTGACAATGATCTAAACTTGGCAAATTTCAAAAGGAGGATGAACGAATAATATTATTTACTTATTTGTTAATATTGACTTTATGGATATTGTACTGTTTACTATTTTAAAGTGTAACTTAACTTTTATCAAATGTAATTTAACTTTTGTGCATGTTTTATATATGTATATTTTTTTTCTTATGTGATTTTAAAATTAATATACCTGTATGTAAAATCCTTTTGGGCGTTTAAATAATAAAATAAATAAAAAAAGACATGTTTTCGAAAAGATCAATTACTTTGTGGTTTGACATTATCAAATATATAAAAACACATTGTTTTGAACCACAAATATTTTTAATTTATCACCAACCGGTTTCGCTTATCCCAAGCTTCGTCTGGAAAAAATTCAAAACTAAATAAAAAAAATACATTGAGTGAGCATGTAATAGGTGAAACAAGATACAAATAGAATAATACGGATACGAACCATATATATATTTTTTTAACCACTATTAAATAATTCAATATCTGCATGTTTCGAAACCAATGGTTGCCTCTTCGGTATACAATGTATACTTTTATTGTCAATCACAGTAGACGTTTTAGTCGATCAAGATCAGGAACATTGTTTATTTTAATAATTTTGGAGGTGTCTGTTTCCCTTAGTAGAATTTGTCCTGAGGTGATCCAAGAGTGTTTATAGTTGTTATCTCTGGACAAATTTTTCGTTTGAGATAGTAGAAATTTTCCCTTTTGTGTTAAGTGTTCGGATACGTAAATGCGTTTGGCGTCTTGCGATAATCCTAGGTCCGTTGTATTTAACTTATTTGTGTTGATGGTAGTGGATTTCTTGTAAGCTTTAATTTTGTATAGGAAGTCATCACGAGATTTAATGTCGTTGAACGTCGCTATTATGGATCTGGGATTTTTCTCTGAAATTTTCGGTCCCAGTCTGTAGATTTTTGTTATTTCAGACTTCAAAGGTACAGCGGTATCTTTATAGTTAGTTATTTTTGATATATTTTTTAGTACTTCTACATTATTTTCAATGCTTGACCTCAGGAGCACCCCTTATATCGATGTTGCATATTTGGCTTAAATACTCTAGTCTATCAATTTTGTCATCTTGTTGGGAAATAGTATTTCATAGGACAGTATTATGTTTTTTTATTAGAATTGAAATTAAGACACTTTTGTACTTTCTTCCACTTATTTATTTTCACCAGGACCGGTTTCATCCCACTACGGACATTTTCAGACTGGTAGTTGACATTCTTATGCTACGGTATTTATATAAACTTAAGCAGGCCTGCCTAAGTTTATATATTGTATTCACTGTTTAGCTTGTTTGACGATAGATGGCTCTTCATGTTCATTTAATAATAAAATGTCACTACTGAGTTTCGTTTTGTTATTTTTTAAATTTTTCATGCATTTTTTACATTTCCACTGCATATTTTTAGCCCCACGGCGTGAGGTTTCCACAAATTCTGCACAAGTACGATGATAGTTATTTACACAAACACTACAGGACATAAAGTCAGATGGAGTATCAATACTCTTTTCACATACGATGCACTGTGTATTCATTGTAAACGTTTTTATTATCTGCGAGCTTTATATAAAAGGTGATTTTGAGATGGTTAATTTGATGTTAATAATGATAGTTTCACTTAAGTTTCTTTAAAGGAGGCACTTTTTGTACTTTATGAGAGCCGACTCGTTTCAGAAGAGGTTGACAATTTGTGACAGTTTTATAATGAAGACGAAACACTGAAAAAGGCCACTTCGCAATATAAAAATCCACTGGTTTGACGAGGGGTCTCCGATTTAGAATAGTTGAGTACTTTAAGCTTACTTAACTATCGTTTTTTTAATGATATTTTACTAATTTAATGCAGACATAGAAATACGTCAACACGAGACTGTAGGTAGATGATTACTTTATAATGATACCTGAATCTAAGAAGAAAGGATATTTACGTTTAGAAAAAGCAGTAATATTATTGATTTCTTCCCGTTCACATCTTGTTCGTGGAATAATAATAATATATCTACAAAACTAGACTTACATAGTACATGGCGGCGATGGTGAGTGGATGATATTTGGCAGTTTTATTCTTGGGTCGATTGCCAATTCACGAGTTCAAGTTCAATAATGATATCTGAAACGAAGAAGGAAGGTTATTTATGTAGGGAGAAGGCAATAATATAACTAATTTCTTCTCGCCTACACCCATCAAATACACCAAAAAGACTTACCTAGTGCACGTTTTACTGCAGGTTCACATTAATAAACATTAATTGCTGAACTTTTCTGCAGCTAAGACTAGTTCTTCGGGCTGTCCTATAACTGTCCTGTAACCTATACACCTCTGATAAAAGAGGGTACACATATTGGTGCTTTCGCCACCAATCATTTGGGCACACTGTTTTATCGCCGTGTCCTGGAGGTACCGCTGGACTTCAGCGATTGCTTCGATTAGGTGAGACGTCGTCGGCTGCACCTTTGACATGATGGCTTCCACATCATGCCAGACTGTTAACTTCGATATTATATCATCATCATCATTATTGGCGGTGGCGGTAGGTGTTGATGCCACTGTCGCCACTAGCTGTTCAGCAACATTTGAATTCCTCTGACTTATCGTCCTCGCACGTTCAATGACGTTCTGCTTTGCCTCATTGGTTGCGTCCGCATTCATAAAGAGATGCAACTTAAATCGGGGTCCAGGAAAGTGCACACACCGAATGTGGCACTTCTCTCAATGTGTTGAAACCGACTTGCAAGGTTAACAGCAATTTCTTTGGCAACGGCCAATGCGTTATGGTGACGATTTCGTAAATGGGGAATGGTCTGTTCATACATGTTCAATAATGTAGTTCTTGACACAATCACCATACTCCCTGTTACACACTGTTCACCACTGATATCATTTGTTACTCCCTGCAAAAATGAGTTTTTAATTTAAAGCATTTACAAAATTGTTTTAAATTTTTAATGTGAAATAATACAATTTTAAAAAGGTAATTACTTAAAGATAATAATACTGTATATATAAATTACATATTTTTAAATACCTCCAGCGGTTTCAATACAATACGTAAGTCCTTGCATACTTTCCAGTCTTCACTTGTCATAACGGGTAATTCTCTATCTAATAATCCTACGGTGGATCTGATAGCCTCCTCAAGAACAACAAATCTCTCCAACATATACTAAACGGAGTTCTACCGTGTAGGCACAGTAGAACACAGTTCAAAGACGTATCGATGTAATGAGTTATGATGTTGAAAGCCTCTTGTGTAATTATCTACAAATGACCCATTTCTCCATTCAACTGAACGAGTCAACCCTGGTATTGAAGCACTACTATTGGCATATGTTCGTTTTGTTACGGACCAAGAAATCTAAGAAGAACTGCTTTTCGCGAGGACTTTGACTAAAGATACTAAAGGCGAATCAATATTTAATGTATTGAAGAGATTTTTTCATGGAAAAAGCAATCTCTTTATCAAGTATAATATCAGCGGCAGCAGATGGAACCCCGGCCACATTTGGGTGCTATCGTGGTTTTATAAGCCATTTAAAACAAAATGTACCCGGGGTGTTTGCAATTCATTGCGTTATCCATCGACAACATTTAGTTGCGAAAAATCTTAGTGACAGATTGCATCAATCTCTTTAAATCGTCATAAACGCAATAAACAAAATTTAGAGCAAAGCGGTGATTACTAGGTTACTTGCGCAGTTGTGTGAAGAAAATGATGAGAACTTTCATCAATTACTCCTCACTGAAGTACGCTGGCTGTCAAAAGGCTTTGTTTGAGAAGATTTTTTTCACTTTTTGAGACTGTTTTAGAGTTTTTGAATGATAAAGATCCCATTTTAAAAGAAAAATTAATCAAATGCAAAACAGACATTGCTTATTTAACAGATCTGTTTGCTAAATTTAACGAGGTTAGCGTTCAGTTACAAGGTGACAGTATAAATTTGATAAAAACAAAGTTCATCATTGCAGCTTTTCTTGCCAGAATGAAACTAATGAAGCAAAACATTGGTCGGCGCGAATTTTCCCAGTTTCCCAATTTGGCGCAGACAAACAGTCAGGATGATGACGTTTCAGCTTATGTTCAACATTTAAATGTCCTTCATGCAGACTTCGAAATTAGGTTTGAAGATGTATTGACTATTGAAGTACCACCGTGGATTATCAACCCATACTGTGACATTGAAGAAATGGATATCATGTTACGAGAAGAACTGATCGGAATAATTACTAATGAAGAACTTAAGGTACAATTTAGAAAGGGATATCAGCAATTCTGGCTTCAGAGAGATATACCTGTTACATATCCTGCAGTATGGACTATCGTGAGAAAGTTTTTATAGCTTTTCAATTGTCATACCTCGTTGAAAAGGGTTTCAGCGTGGTTGCCAATCTCCTTACAAAAAAAAGAAACAGATTGGAAATAACTCACCGAGGAGATTTAAGGTTAAACCTGTCTAAACTGAAGCCGAATATTGAAATTTTGATATCAAAGCACCAGGCTCATCCCTCCCATTAAAAGCATTGATTTTTTTGTGTTTTTATTTTATGTAAAAATGTTAGATTTGCATTTTGATTAGTTTTAATTAATAAATGTATAACTATAAAACCCACCGTATAATTTATTTTAAAGATTTCCACTCTACAGTAAACCCTATCAAAGTGAGTAGCCCTGCGTCTGGTTCAAAAACAAATTTATAATCGATAAATTTGTAAAAAAATTAATATTAGGAAAGCAGGGGGTCTATACAAAACAGAAAAAAATCGCCAAGTGGTCTACGGGACAAAAAAATTTGGGAACCTCTGGTCTAAATGAAGATGTCGAAGGTTGCTCAAGTGGCTAAAAACAGAGAATAAAAAAAAACTAACTTTAATAAATCTATAGGAAGCTAAAATTAAACAATATTAAAATACGTTATTAAATATAATGCAAGTTCGGAAAAAACAATAAGCAAGTTATTATGTTGGTTGGAAAGTAAAATATATGTAATTCTGCTGGTTTCATAAAAATAACATAAAATGAAGTGCGGTTGTTGGAGTATTTACCCGATTCGCCGAAATGCTGGTACCAATATCAACTATCGTCATATCTTCATCTTCTTCAACATTTAATGTCGTTCTAGGATTAATGACATTAATGTTATTGGTGGTTAAAGTACCGTGTCTCGGATCTGCAGGCAAAATTCCCAGATAATTCATTTTGAGGTGTTTTTTTTAATTCGATACTGTAGGTCAATAAATCAAAAATGTCTGTATTCCTTCAATTGGGTACTAAATAACCAGTAGGACACGTAAGATATAAGTGGCTTCCACACGAGCGGGCGGCCTATTAAAACTGTTTTTTTTTTGAATTTATTCACATATAAGTAATCCTTAAAACAGATCGAGAATCAAAACCACTGTTTCTGTTTGTTTACAAACGACGAGACAATTCACCGATTCACGATTCACAAGAGGTACTAAGAAGAATAATAGATACTATCCAATCGACAATAGGATTGTTTTGTTATTGACTGAATTTCCATATCGCTCA
This sequence comes from Halesus radiatus, assembly GCA_022606495.2. Lineage (NCBI taxonomy): Eukaryota > Metazoa > Arthropoda > Insecta > Trichoptera > Limnephilidae > Halesus > Halesus radiatus. The sequence continues at coordinate 54,290 of JAHDVE020002081.1, forward strand.
GATATTAATACCACATACCAAATCAGTATTCGATAGGTATATGAATACTAGAATATAGTTAATTAAAAAAATATCTACTTTATCTTTCGAGGGCATACTTGTAGAATGCATTATAATTTAAAGCACAAAAATTTCAAAGTGTTCTTAAACCTAGAATTTTCTTACATATTATTAAAAAATATATACATCACAAAGATAACATTTTTGGGGACGCAAAGCATGAAAAATAAAACTTGTTTAGTTGCGTGTATAATAACAACATAAAACGCCTTTTTAATGTGACCTCGCATTCTCTCAGTATCTATTTTTTACAATTTCACAATTATATCAACTGCATTTATTTGTTATTTATTTACGGATGATTTTTATAAGATAAGCAATAATTATATAGAATGATGTGTATGTGCTGTAAATTATTAGTATATAATAGCGTATCGTGAACGCCTCACTTGCCTGTACTGAAGTGTTCACATGAAAGTGATGTTGCGATCAATTTTATTTAAGTAATCGGTTAGTATGGTTTAAAAAAACATTTTGATACTTTCATCGGGGTAACTTAAATGTACACTGGTTTTTTTTTGTCTTCAAAAACGAAAAGTTGTAATTTTTGACAGGACACTTTGCGATAAATCTGTTTCACTGGTGTCATGCTCTTTTCTCTGTAAATAGTCTTCATACAGGCTATACATTTTGCAATTGCAATTGTTCAATTACTATCTAAATATTTTCCTTTTCGAGTCTTTTCTCGTCTAAGGATTTTACATAAACGGATTCAGATTTAGTGCAAACCGCATATCAGAAGTGCGTTCTTTTCTATGGTCGATGTAGAGGGTAAAAGTTTGTATATTTTGACATTTTTAAAAGAAAAACTCACTTAATGCATTCTGTCAGTATACCTCCGATATTTGAATATTGTATTTTAAAATGCCATTCTTAATAATAAATAATAAAAAAACAACAAAGTTCCACTGCGTAAATTTCCAGTGTTTCTCAGATGGTGGGTCATTAACTGCGTAATGTCACCGTGGTTATCAATCTATACACGTATGCAAGAGTTGAAAGAGGTGGGTTTGGGCGCGAAAATGATTAATCTGAAAGTATGTTGCCTGTTGTATGATGATGATGCGGTGCTGATTGCTAACTGTATGAAAGGTCTACAGTTCCTCGTATCTAGGATGAACGAAGTATGTATGGAGAATGAGCTAATTATGAATGTAAGTAAGTCTAAAGTCATGGTGTTTGAAAGAGGGAGTACGAAAACAGAGTGCAATATAGTTGTGAATGATGAATACTTGGAGCAAGTCAATGAATTTGTATATTTGGGAAGTATGTTTACGAGAGATGGAAAGACTGATAGGGATATTGAAAGAAGGGTGAATGCAGGAAACTCCATTAACGGGGGACTGAACGCGGTTGGCGCTAACAAAAAGTTGTCCAAAGAAGCGAAGCTAGAAGTCCACAATGGAGTGCTGATATCAACCCTGATGTATGGTAGTGAGGCATGGAATTGGTAGAGGAAGGATGAAACTGAATGCTGTAAAATTGAGATCTTCGAGGCGAATATGTGGTAAAACCATGTATGATTGTGTGAAAAATATTGAGATTCGTAAAGAATGCGAGGCTGATGTAAGCGTAATATTAAGAATGGCACGCTAAGATGGTTCGGGCATTGTAGAATTTGGCAGCCACCTCTGGTCAGGAGCCCTAAAATATCTGAAAAAAACCCTTGACTCTGTGCAGGAACGGGCGGTCCGCTTGATAGATTTGCCTATCTTAACAAACGGATTGAAATCTTTGGAGCACAGACGTCTAATGGGAATGCTGTCCTTGTTCTACCGGTATTTTAATGGAAGATGCTCTGAGGAACTAGCGTCATTGATCCCTTCGGAACCGGTGCACAGTCAGGAAACACGCCAAATGCGCGCCCAACATTTGTCAGATGAGAACGGGTCGCTTCTATGACTCGTTCTTGTATTCAACAACTCGGCTGTGGAATGATCTGCCGGCCTCTGTGTTTCCACCCTCCACAACATGGATCTCTTCAAGATCCAGGTTCACTCCTTCCTATCATCTAAAAGACCCTCCATACTGCATCCTCAAATATGATATAGGCCTTGAGGAAAATTATTTCCCTCAGGGCCTCCTGTGTGGAATTACTGTAAAAAAAAGGAGTGTCAGGTGTACCGTCGATTTATTATTGCGAAAATCATTACTTTTGCTTTTTTAGGTTTTATAGAAACATTTTTACGAAACTTGCATTTTCGTTATTTTTATCCATTTATCCACCTACAAAAAATAAATTTTGAATCCCACTTTGCTTTTATTTTCAAAGAAAAACGAGGATAATTTATCATGCATCTTATTTACTGAAAAAAAACTAAGAAAATCGACGTTTCGTTAAAAAAATTAGACATTAATAATATTAACAAGAGGTTTTAAAAGAGAAATTTTCCAACAAAATAATAAGCTAAAAGTTTTGATTGCCGGGTGATAACATAATTTGATTGGGTAAATTTTTTTTGGAGACGATAGAGGTATGGGGCAGAGACAACTTTTTTGACTATCACAATACGGAAATTCTAAAAAAAAGTTCCTTTGAATGTCGTTCCACCCTAATGTATAATCCATCGATGCTTCAGTTGGAGAGTATCACGCGAATATTCAAATAATGACACGAACCATATGCGTGATCGATATACTAAACTTGAGGGTGTACTTTAGACACGTTTTAGCTTCTTATATGTGTAAGTAGGTACCTATTATTATTATAGAATATATAGGTATTGTTATTATACATATTATCAAACTAATTAGATTGCTTTACAATCCTTTGAACCAATTTAAATATTTATTTTTTGAAGTAACCAAACCACGTAAAACAGATAGTCCACTTTCCGCAATTTGCCGGTTTTTTTTTGCTATGTCAGTCTGTCTCTTTAAACCAGTGATGCACAACCTTTTTAGCTGGAGGGCCGATTTATCACTTAAATATGTTCGTGGGTCGCGAGAGGTAGGGTACCTAAAGCTTGACATGGTTAACTTTGCGGCCGGTGGTGTCGCCAGTTTTTATTAAAAAATTAATCAGCGTTTTCAAATAAAATTTGGCCGGATAACCTTTTTGCATTTTGTTAAACGTTGGGTATTATTATAAAGAAAAAAAAGTGCAGGAGATGAAAATTTTTAATCATATACAAACTTGTATTTTGGGCGGTTGACTGAAAATATTGAAGACACACAAGTTTGTCGAAATAGCCTTTCGTATTTTGTGAAATATTTTGATCGTGGCACCTGGAAATCCGAGCGATTGTTTTTAAATAAGATATATCAAAACTCTCTTCCGTTACTTCTATATTTTCAAAAACAACGTCGTGTACGCCTATAAGATGAAACCCATTATAATTTTTTCCCTTTGCACCCAATGGTCGTGATAAAATTATATTATTATTTACAATGTTCATAATTCATAATTTTATTATTGCAAATTGATAATTTTCCAGCATTACTCTCTAATTTAAATCGTAATTGACACCTGCAATTTAATATTATGATAATAAATATTATTATTAATTTAAAGTTATCCGTATATTTCAGTCAACCTGACTGAACCTAACCTAATTCAACCTAACGTATCCACACCTACCTAACTTTACCTAAATCTCGAAGTTATCATAAACTACGATAATATTATGGAATGCGTAAAAATTTAACATTGGTACTCACAATTGAAAAATGTTAAAATAATTCAATTTTTTAAAATGGCTTGGAAAAATAAGCTATAAAATATAAGGTAGGTACTTAACTACTTTCATCCCTCGGTTCCAACACTAAAATTCAAATTTGGAAACAGTCGAATCACAATAAATCTCACAATCGAAGACCTCCCCAGAAGAAGGACCTATATGAAAAAACAATTTTGTATAGGAGAAGCAAAATACAGTTTCACACATCACATTATCACAGTCATCCACAATATCCTTCTTTTCGAATAATCGTTTTTTTACCTTAATTAAGGGCTTTAATAGCGAGAAATCACAGTTCCAGCAGTCATCAATCGTCTGGAGCCAGTGTGACTCATCCCCAATTGGGGTATGTTGTGATGCTGAAAGTATTGGGGAGGGAAAAGGGAAGCGGGGACGTACCTGCCAGATCTGGGCGCCAAACATTGCTAAAGCCGTTTAAAGCAATGTTTCGATTCTGAAAATACGAAATATATATTTCGAAAGAACCTACAAAATGTATTTACTTTCAGTTTCGTATTATCAATTATTTATTTTATATTAACGGTCAGCACCCAAAAATACACACTTTGTATTCTGCTAACGCGCGAAATACTATAAATGATTTATACGTAAATTCTACACGGGTTGTTAGGAAAATGTATAAGATTTCAAAAGGCAAAATTAATATTTTATATTCTATATGAAATACGTAGGTACTGAAATTTTAAGTAAAACGTTCAAAAATGCCTTCACTGGATCTCAAACTGCAACTGTTTTCAGACGTTTTCGTATGTATATTGTTAAGAAGGCCCCACGAGGGAGCGTCAGTGTTAAGAAAGGAAGAAAAGCCCCACGCGAGGGCGACCAGTGTTAAGATAATGACAGGGAAATTACTAGAAACCACCCACGTGGTCGTCAGTGTTAAGAAGGGACGTTCAACTCACCTCGAGGCCAGAAGCGGGGATGATCTCAGGGTCCACCATGGTTAGCTCAGCTGGTAAGGCATCTCATCTCCTATCTCAAAGTCGAAGGCCGGCCGCAGCCTTATATCGGGGAAAGGTAACTAACTACTCGAATGAGAGATGCGTGCTTTCTAGTCAGGGTTTATTTACAGGACAACATTTACAGGTAATTACATACGAGGTTTCGAATCTAGGGGCTGATCCTAATCTAATCTGATTTTTGATAATCTCTCTCTGAGGAATCTCCAGCCGGACATGTTATTCAAGGGCACAGTTATTAACAGCACATGAAAGAGGGTGAATCAAATCTGCTTACATGGGCGGTCGGCGACAGTAGTCACGATTCCTTTGGTCTAAAGTGTGCAGATTAGGGACTCTGGATTTC